>VXBZ01010978.1:50297-107421 GCA_013399135.1 Heliornis fulica | reverse complement strand
CGGGTGGGTCTGGGGGCAGGGTGTCCTCGGTCCCTCTGTCCCCGCTGTGGAGGCCGGGGCTGTGGGAGCGAGAGCCGTTTCCTGCGAGCTCCCACGGCCGCCTCGAAAGCCCTTTTATCGCGGGGCCGCCGCGGTGATTGGCTCTGGCGTTGCACCGTCCTCCAGCCGCTTGGTCCTTTGTGTGAAGCCAACCTCTAACCCCAAACCCTCCCCAGCTCCTCTCCCAGCTGCCCCTCGACACTCGCAGCCCCCCAACCCCACCGCAAACACCGCCCGCCCCAAGAATTTGCCTCCACTCTCCTCCCCACCGGTGGCGCACAGGCAATTAACCCCTGGGTGTAATTTGCTTTTCCCCCGGTTCTTGCCCCACGTCGTGTTCGGCACGTGCAGACGGGCTCCGCTCCAGACTCTAGACTGTGGCCTTGGGCTCTCTCCACACGGCACCGACCCGCAGGGGAGGGTTACCAGGGGGTGTCCCGGCAGATCCTGTCCCTCCAGACTCGGCATAAGCTGAACTCCCCCCCCTCACATCCCCCCATCTCAGCAGACTGTTTGCAGAGGATCTGGCAGCTCAGGAAAATGGGATCCCAGTGACCCAGCTCCTCACACCCCCAGGGGGGCAGGACTGAGCCGTGAGGGTATCAGAAGTCCCAGTTCTGCCCCACGCAGCAGATGAGCTGGGAGTGGGAGCAGGGCTGTGTCGGGGGGCGGCAGCTCTGCCGGGGCAGGTTCTCATGGGGCCAGTAAAACTGTGTCTGGAGGATAAAGGTGGTGGCCCCCGCTCTGCCCATGGGGTTTGGGACTGGGCTGAAGTTTGGAGGGCTGGGATTTCCCCAGGAACAGGGTTACATGTTAGGAGGAAATAGGTTAAACATCAGTAGTTAAAAACTGGGTATTTGGGGGTTGGTTTGAGAGCAGTGCAGGAAGCCGGGGTGGCCGGGACCCAGCAGGAAGGCAGAGGGACCCTGCGGCTCTGAGAACTTCACCCTCTCCCCCCAAACCTCTCCAGCAGGGATAAATGGCGGAAAAATGTGCGATGGAGAGATGGGGAGAGCTTTGGTGATGATGATGAAGGAACAAATATTCTTTTTCGGGCTCCTCAACGCAGCATGATGCTGCTGGAAGAGCCAAACGCCGGCTAGCGATGGCCCCGAGTGTGAGCCCAGCGCCGCGGCAGGTGACCTTTGGTGCAGAGTTTGTCCGTCATTCCCTGTACAAGGAGAATTCCCCCAGTTACGGAATTTATGGCGGTGTTTGCTGGCCAAGGAGCCAATAAATTAATAAATCAGTGATATGATTTATCACCGCTGTCACCTGGCATTGCCCTGACAGCATCTGTGAGGGAAAGACTTGCTGCCACCGAGCGCAAATAAACGAGGGATCCGACTCGATAGGAACGAGCTGTTGCTGAGCAGCCCCAGCCCCAGTGAGGGGGACGGACACACGTGTCCCACAGTGGGAGACTGTCAGGGCGGCAGAGCCGGCGTCTGTCTGGGCGTGGGGGAGAGCAGAACAGTGTCCAAGGAGCCGCTGGGATGCCCAGAGCAAGGGCTGGTGTGTGGATGAGCCACACTGGGGACACAGCACCATGGCCTGTCCCCGGCTCTGGGCCCCGAACGGGTCCAGAGCCAGGGACAGGCCATGGTGCTGTGCTCGTCCTCCCCACGGCATCGCCCCACCGGGATGGGGGCTGGAGGATGGGGCTGGGAGCTCATCCTGGCCCACCCTTGGGTGCAGGGCTGGGCCCTGTGGCAGCTCCCCTGCACAAGAGTCTTTCCAGGTGGGAAATGCCTCGAGTGTGCTCGGGCAGCGGCACGTGGCGGCAGATGGGGTGTGTGTGGGGTGGGCACGTGTACACACACTGGTGTACACACACATACGTGTACCTGTGCATGAGCAGACACACACACACATATGCACACACACTTGCACNGGCTGGGCCTGGGGACGCGCCTTCTCCCGTTGCTATGGCGACGCCCGCCGGGGGAGCGGGGCTGGGCCCGCGGCTTCGCCCCTCACCGGCTCCGCCACGCTGCCGGTCTCAGGGGGTGACCGGAGGGGTGGCGGGGAACGGCCCGGGGCGCCCCGAGGAGTGTTGGCAGCGCCGGGACCGCCGCCAGGGGGCGCCNAGACACCAATGGACACACCCCCACGAACACCCACGGACACCCACACTCCCACACGAGTGCCCACTGCCCGCCCGGGGACCACAGGTCCGTGCCCACCTCGGGCTGGGCCTGGGGACGCGCCTTCTCCCGTTGCTATGGCGACGCCCGCCGGGGGAGCGGGGCTGGGCCCGCGGCTTCGCCCCTCACCGGCTCCGCCACGCCGCCGGTCTCAGGGGGCGGNNACCGGAGGGGTGGCGGGGAACGGCCCGGGGCGCCCCGAGGAGTGTTGGCAGCGCCGGGACCGCCGCCAGGGGGCGCCCTCCCCAGGGGCCGCCGCTCTCCCCGGGCCCCGCCCCTCCGCCCGGCGACGCGCGGTCCTCCTGTCCCGCAGGGGGCGCCGCGCCGCGGGGAGCTGCCGCGGGTGTCGCTCTAGGCGCCGCTCAGTGTCCGGCGGCGCAAGATGGCGGAGCAGGACGCGGTGTGCAGCTTCGTCTTCAAGAAGCGCGGCCCGGCGGCGGGCAGGGGGCGGCGGAAACGGGCCGGTAGCGACCGGGAGCAGGGTAAGAGGGTCGGCCGGGNCGCGGAGCGGGAGCGGTATCCATGTGCCGCCGGGCTGAGGGGCCTCTCCCCGGCCCCGCCACCGCTGATGGGGCTTCCAGCGGCCACTCGCACCGGGACCCGCAGAGCGGGGGCTGCCGGCGGAGCCTGGGCCGAGGGCCTGCCCCCGGCTTCCCCTGACCCCTGGGCTTTGCTCCCCAGAGAGCAGCGGTGAAGAGGGCAGCACGGTGGTGCGCAAGGAGCGGCGGCGGGACACCCCCAACCCCATGATTCAGAAGGTGAGGCGGCCCCGGCGGGACGCTGCTCCACCGGGGCGCGGCCCCGGCAGCCTGGCGAGCTCGGGCTGTACGCGGTGCTGGAGCCTTCCAGCTGTGCCACCGGCTGTCTTCTTGCTCCTCAGACCAGGAGGTGCGTGAAGGAGAGGCCCGCGTATGCACTGAGCAGCAGTGACGACGAGGACCTGTCAAAGGAGATCGGAGTCACCTACAAGTCAACGAGGTCGGCGGTAAGGACTGGTGAGAATCTGGGTCAGGGTGGGAGGTTGGGAGGGGCTGCAGGTGACATTAGAGGTCTCCTTGTCACATTAGAGACGAACACGAATAAAACCCACTGCTGTAATTAGTCACTGGTTTGGCTGTTGCCGTGTTGGGCAGCATGTTGGTAGCCCAGCTTGCTGTAGGAGACACTGAAGGGGACTTGTGACAGCTTTGGAGCTCTAGAAGCTTTTGGCACCTACGTTGGGTTTGGTTTTAGTTGAGGCTGTCTGTAATTACTCTGATGGTTCTGTTCCTGAAGATCTGATAAATCCTAGGTGTCTATTCAGTTCATTAAAGAGGAATCCAAACCATATCCCTGTATTAAAACTGACCGTAAGCTGCCCATAGCTGGGTTAAAAGTGCAGACAGAACATCCTGTGGGTCGGTAGAATGTCTCATGATTGAAGTGTTGGATGTGGACACCAGAATTCAGCTTCTGGCTAAGCTGAGGCTGAGCAATAAGGAGTAGAGTGAGGACAAATGTTCCCCAAGTCTGCAGGCTAAAGTGTGGGAGCTGGGGGTAATGAACACTCTGGCCCCTGCGAGCACTAGGCTGGGCCGTGGCGTTTCTCCCTGGCAGGAGCCATGGGCAGGCAGAAGCTGGTGGAAGGCCCCTGCCTGCTCTGTGACCATCCCTGGGGTAGCCAGGGAGCTCTCTGTTAGGTGCAGGTTTTCTCTTCAGTGTTGTCACAGGTTGTTCTTGCTTTTCAGAAACCTGTTGGCCCGGAAGACATGGGAGCCACAGCGGTGTATGAACTGGACACAGAGAAAGAGAAAGATGCCCAGGCCATCTTCGAGCGCAGCCAGAAAATCCAGGAGGTGAGTCCACCTTGCTCTGTAAGAAGCAAGTGCTTTACTCATCCCCTTCTGCATGCCAAGAAGACTTTGATTCTCTTGCTCCCTGGAATTTGAGAGGTCAGGAGTGTAACTCTTGCAAACAGAGGAACTTTCTGGCTTTGTTAGCATCTCAGTATTAAGGAAGGCAGCTCTGGAAAGGGAGAACAGTGCCAGAGTGATGAAAGCTAATCATGAAGCTTTCCTGATCTTCAATCTCCTTTCCTTTTCCTTTCCTAGGAGCTGAGAGGAAAGGAAGATGATAAAATTTACCGTGGTATTAACAACTACCAGAAGTATGTGAAGCCCAAGGACACATCAATGGGAAATGCCTCTTCAGGAATGGTCAGGTGGGTTGGGGTGAGCCTGAGGACTCAGTCACCACCCCCAGAGGTGCCATTTGGGGCTTGAACTTCTTTCTGTCTAATGAGTCTGGTGTCTGGATCTGACCAGGCCCCCAGGGGCCTTCTGTACTGTGGCTGTGCAGACCCTGACCCTTCCTCCACCCGTGCAGGAAAGGGCCCATCCGTGCCCCAGAACACCTGCGGGCTACAGTGCGGTGGGACTACCAGCCCGACATCTGCAAGGACTACAAAGAGACCGGGTTCTGCGGCTTCGGAGGTGGGTGGCCGCTGCCTGCAGCTGAACACGTGCTGTGCCAGGTCTGCAGGGGGACCCAGTCATTTGTTCTTGTCATCTGTCGTGGCCCTTCGGAACGCTGGTGCCTCTGATCCCTGGTTCTGAGTCCTGGGAGGGACCCCAGGACGTTCCCACCTGCGTGACTGAGGCCATGGGAGGGATGGGATTTCCTGCTCCCAGTTCCCACATGGATCCCTGGGAGGGATCCTGTGCCAGCTGCTGGCACAGGCAGGCGGGGACGCAATCAGGCTCCACCTTGTGCTGGGCAGAGCTTGGGGCCCCCTGAACGAGCTGCCCTGCTCACAGTGCACCCCACACAGCCTGGCTCTTCATTCCTCTTTCTTTGTGCTCCTCAGACAGCTGCAAATTCCTCCATGACCGCTCGGACTACAAACACGGCTGGCAGATTGAACGGGAGCTGGATGAGGGCCGGTACGGAGTCAACGGTACGGCACCCGCTCTGCTCGCCCTCTCCCCGAGCTGATGGTGGGAGAGGCTCCCAGGTCCTGCCTCATGTCATGCCCTACTGGGAACCTGACTTGGGGATACTGGAACGAAGAGCAAAACGGAGACTTTGCTGCTCAAACTGTGTGGGCTGAATGACTCTTCATTCCAGAGCTGTGGAACTCCCTGCTGCAGGATAACCTCAGGGCCAGTAACCACTGACAGAGCAGAGCTGAGGCTCAGGGGTGTCACTCATGAGCTGTAGTGCCTTTGGGGGAAGAGGGTGGTGGTCTCTGTTCAGGTGGGGCCAGAGAGTTCAGTGGCAGCTGGTTTGGAGAAACAAAGCAATAGGAGGGGGGTGGAGGATATGTCTCTTTATAGCAGGGAGTGGGCGAGGGAGAAAAGAACCTGCTCCTGTGAGATGAGCAACAAGCATGCTGCCTCATTAGAGCTAATTATATCCCAGTTCCACATGTTATTGACATCAGCAACACCCAGATGCCAGAGCTCAATTGTTCCCTGCAGAGATTTATTCCCACCTGCTGTGCTCGCTCCACATTTAATACTTCACGCCCCACGCTCGGGCAGGTCTCTGCGCTTGCTCCAGCCTGGTTAACTCTCTCCTGCAGAAGAGGAAAACTATGAGGTGAGCAGCGATGAGGAGGATATGCCTTTCAAATGCTTCATCTGCAGGAGCTCCTTCAAGAACCCTGTGGTCACCAAGTAAGTTTTCCTGCTGGTGTGAGGAGCTGTGTTTGCTGCTGATCAAGTCCCATAGCCTGGGGGAGCCAACAGCTTGCTGTTGGGGATGCCCTCCCATGCTGCCAGCTGTCTTGCTGTCTGTCTGGAGGAGCCCATGGGTGGCTCTGCCAGTGCAGCTGCATCCCTGGGGACCAGCAGCCCGTGATTCCTGCCCCTGGGTTGTACCCAGGGTGCAGTGACATCTGTGTCCCTGTCCAGGTGTCGGCATTACTTCTGCGAGGGCTGTGCGCTCCAGCACTACCGCAAATCCCAGCGCTGCTACGTCTGCGACAAGCAAACCAACGGGGTCTTCAACCCTGCAAAAGGTAACAGGGGCTGTGGGAGAGGGGAGTGCTGGGGGAGCACCTGGAGCAGCAGCTCTTGGCGTTGGCCCAGCCCTAAGCTGGAGCTCAGGGCTCTCGGCAGAGCTTCCTTCAGCACCAGAGGAGCTGTGTTTCCGAGGTGGTGGATGGGTCCTGGAGCAGCACAGCCCTGGTTCTTGTGGAGATGGTGTTTACAAAGCACCCCTGGGCTCATCCTGCTCGCTCCTGTTTTCCAGAGCTTATGGCAAAATTGGAAAAACACAAAGGAGAGGAGGAGGAGGAAGAGCAGCAGCATTCAGACCATGGAGAGGACCCGCAGTAGCAGAGCACCCTGTTTTGTATCTAGCTGAATAAAGCTCTCATGGGGAGGAAAAAAGGCTCACAGCAGTTGCCTTGAGGCCCCTGTGTGTGTAACCAACCAGCAGCTGCTCAGAGTGCCTGGACTTCTATTTTGCTGCTCTGAGAAGGCACAACACAGAACAGGTAAGGGCAGACTCCAGTTGTGACTGAGTGTGGCCCTCTGCTCCCACCACACTGCTGGAAGGACACCCCCTCATTGCCCCCCAGGCAGCAGTGCACTCAGAGAAGAAGGGGTTGAAGGCTGTGAATCCAGGCACTTCATAACTTCTTCTTGACCAAGGTGCTGCTGTTTTACCCCTGACTCCACAGATCCTGCTTGCTCCCTGCTGCTGGATAAGCATAAAACTTATGTGCTCTGTGAGTGTGTAGGGAGCTGAACACAGGGAGTGTTAAGCTCGTGTTAAGTTCAGCCTTCACCCCAAAACACTGAGTTGGGGTAAAGGCTGGAGGTACCTGGAATTTATTACAGCTTTCTGTCTTCCCTCCTGTCTTTGCTGCCAGCCTCTTGGTTCCCAAGAGAATTCAAGAGCAACTTAGAGCTTCAGTGGGCAGTACCCTTGAATCGTCCCTCTGTGAGGAAAGCACCTGGCCCTGTGGCACTAACTGGCCAGTGGGGTGATACTGGGAGCAGTACTGGGCTGTTTGTGCTCCTGGGCCAGGTATGGGGGAGAGGGATAAGGCTTTTCACAAGCTGCACACTCCTGAGCAAGCTAGGAAATGAAGATCTACTTCCTACAGTAGTTAAGTCCTGTCCTTACAAACACCCCTGCCCTGGGAGACAGGAACTCAGAGCAAGAGAGGTTGTTGGCAGCTTCTAGACTGAGTTAAAAGAAACACAGAGGCAGTTGTGACCAACAGTGGTTACTCCTCAATGAGGACATGAGGGAGCAAGTGTGCACAGCCAGCCCCTCTCATCATCTGGGATCCACTCCCATCATCTTCCAGGAACAGCAGACTTAGAAAAAAAACTTCAGAAATATTTTATTTGTTTTGGCAAAAAACTAGAGTAACAAACTTTATCTGGGTTCAAGTACAGTTTATAAACACAACGAGGACCTGTTGCCAGCACCGCTCCTCCCATCAACCCCACCACCAGGCCTGGTTTCTCAGTGCCTCCCTGAAGAGCAGACAGAGGTCCAGCACCCACGGTCCCTGGAAAGGTCAAACTAAAGCCTTAAATACACTTTGAAACACAAATGCCATGGAATGGGGGGAGCTGCCACCCCAGCAGGGCCGACTCGCGTGACCACGGGGAGCCCTGTGAGAAGCTTCTCCCTGGCAGTCAGGGGAGGCAGAGTGGTGGTGGGAAGTGTAAGATCAGTTCTGTACATGATGTTCAAGGAGTTGGGAGCAAGAGGACGTAGCATGAATTCAAATTCCTTCTCCTCAGTGCCAGGACAAGTCACAGACCAAGCTGGTGTGAGTGTGAGCGCTGCAGGCCCAGCCCAGCTCACGGGAGGCTGGGCTGGATGTACTGTGAGGGATAAAAAGCTGCACAGGGGTATGTGCTGCTTCTCTCTGAGCTCCCATTTTCCAGCACAAAGCAACTAAATTTACGTGATCCCCCTTCTCCCAACCCTCCAACCTTCCCCTGTGATGACACAGGAGCTGTACTGGAACCAGCTCTAGGAGAATGCCCAAAACAAAGAGCTGCCTGCCTCCCCTTAGCTCTAAGGCACCCTTGAAAGAGAAAGAACCAAAGAGGGGAGGGACAGGCAGCCTTCAGCTGTGATATGAGGAAGCCAGTGATTTTTAGAAACCCATAGAAGCCACAACTGAAGCGACTTACTGAGCACTGGTGGGTCTGACAGACTGAGCTGCAAGGAACTGGGGCGACGGCTACTGCACCACCCGGAAAGCTCCGCAGCTCCCTGGGTTGATCTCTGTCCACCTCAGGTCTGTCCATTTGTTTCCAGGCTACTTCCTAAGTAAACAGGCAGCTGAAGTTCCTTCCCAAGGACCTGTAAACTCTTCTGTGTGTAACATTCATCATCTTTTATGAATAGGACCAATAAATTACAATGTCCAGAAAGCTCCTCCAGAGCCAGGTCTAGTCTCTGTTTTTCTAGAATTCCCAGTCATCCACATCCAGCTGCTCCAGGTTGGACACCAGCCCAAAAATGCCGCTGGGATCCTGCGGCCTCGTTCCTTCAAAGCTGGTGATGGGGGTGACGGGGCGCAGGAGTTCCGGGAGCGCCTCGGAAGCGCGGCGCTTGATCTGCACAGAGGAGAGCCCTGCTGAGCCGCTCCCCCCGCGGCTGCGGCAGGAGCACAGTCCTGTCCTGCCTGCACCGGGGCGTGCAGGGCCCTGCAGCTTGGTGACAAGCAACTGCCTTGCACGCAGGCACTCGGTCCCAGTGCTCCCCTCAGCTCTGAGAGAGCCAGAGAGGCCGTTTAGGGGCAAGGAGATCCTGTGCCTCCTCCCCCAGGCCTGGAGCTCACCCCCCTGCTGCACAGTGCCCTTTTGGGATGTTAAGGACCGGGTTAAGCTTAAAAGCCTGGGGGATAAAAACCTGCTCTGGCATGCAGGACAGGTGGGTTTCCATCCTCTGCTTAGAGAGGGAAGAGAACAGTGCACCTCCAAGGAGGAAGGATCACCAAGCAGCACTATAATTAGTCATCAAATTAAATCCTTTCAGATCACAGAATACTCAGCAACTCCATGTTCTGCCCTCAGGTTCAGTGATGCAGCAAGACAACTACAGAAAAGCCTCCCCTCTGCATGAGCAGATAAAATCAGTTCCTTACCTGCTTGAAAAAGGGATGGTTAAGCAGGGTGCCTGCGCTGGGCCTGTAGAAGGAAGTCAGAATAAGCACACAAGGAAACTCATCGCTCAGGTCAGATCCTAGTGGAAGAAGCAAGACACCAGGGTCCTTCTTGCCCCCCTCATTTACTGGCTGTACAGTAGCCCCCTCTCAAAACCAGCCCACACCATGTAATTGTGGGCACGTGCTGTCCCCACAAGCACTTCCACCTCTGCACAAGTTACCTGCTTGCACACCCTTGGGTCAAGGGCAAGTGCCTGAGCAGTGTGCTACGCTAGAGGAGTTCATGGCTAAAGCCAACCTTGCACTCACTACAGAGGAAAGTAAGTTCTTGATGTCTGCAGGCTGGACAGTGATGGAACTGGGTGAACACGGGCTCCCAGGGACCAGAAATTCAAGCTGTTATTTTCCTGACACATAGCACAACTCTACCCCCAAAGAGACTGCTGAGTAATTCCTCAGGGTCCTCTACAGAGGGTGATCAATGTATTAGCACTGCTCTTCTCTGACATACTTGGACTGCTCGGTGTATGAAGGGTGTCTGCACTCCACTACGCTTCTGGAAAGAGAACCTGACTAACCTCTGCTGGCTCTGGTTTTAATCTGCCCTGGATAGTGCAGCACTGTGCAGAGCAGCTGTCACTTGATGTTACCTGAAGTCAGGGTTCCGCTGGAGGCACTGCTCTACAAAGTTGTGGAAGTAGGTGGAGAAGGTCCGAAGATAAGGGTGCAGGGCTGGCTCTCCGTTGGCTGCTCTCACGTTACTAACAGCCATGCTCTCACCCATCCCATAGTTAGCACTTGAACGGGAGGTCTTCATAGTCAGCTCATCAGCTGGAATCGTGGTGGTGTCTAACAGGCAGGGAACAGTTCCATTCAGCTTTTCCAAGAGCATCTGGAAGAGAAGGGGCATAAGCAACATCACACACAGCAAGTCCAAACAGTGATGACTTCCCCATGCAGGTCGGCACAGCACCCTCCCATCTCCACATTCCAGTGCAGCCAAACAGTTCCACGTGGCAGGAGGAAGATGAGGAAGAGAGAGCTCTTAAGCCTTACCTGAGTGGAAGGCATGTCTTTAAACGGTACGTGTCCGTTGGCCAGCTCGCAGGCTGTTATCCCTACGCTGTAAATGTCAGACTTTGCATCATAACCCTGGAGATTCTAGATGGAGGGGGAAAATAACAAAAAATCAGCCTTGTGGACACTTAAGATGCATTTCCTCTAGCTTCTCCCTTTCCCTGGCATTCACACACAATCCCCTGGGGAGGAGGAAAAGAGAATGTCGTGACATGGGCTTCTCAGCAGCTGCCCCTTCTGGCAGGAATGCAGGTCTCCCCTTGCTCGGGGTCACTGGCTTGAAGGTAAAAAGGACAGAAACAGAGGAAAGAGCTCACCATGAGAAATAGTAACCCTGTGGCTCAGGGTTGGGGTATCTGAAAATTGCACAGATACCCTCTATCACTACAAGCCAGGAGCTGGGGGTTTTGCTGGGTTTGGTTTTTAACAACACACCTGCTGCAGGACTTCAGGGCTGAGCCAAGGCAGGACTTTGATGCTGTATTTGGGAAAGTCGTGAACAACTTTGAGTCGCTGCCCGTGGTTGATCATACTGAGGTTGCTCCTTAGGCCAGAGAGGTACACCTTCCCATCTACAGAGATCAGGATGTGGCTGGCTTTAACACTCCTGGAAAAAAGTGGAAACAGTTCCTTGGCTTCTGAGGAGTTGGGTTCCTTAAGCTTTCCCAGGAAGACTGGGTGTGGAAGGACACTGCAAAGGCTTTAAGGGAGGCACAGCTACGCTGGATTTCTTTTGCAGTACACACAATAGAAGCTGTAACCACTAACAACCTGGAACTGCCCATGTCTGATACATCCCTCTGCAAGAGTCAATTTCAAAGAAAAATAAAAATAATCAAAGGGGTGGAGACAGTGATTTAGAAAGAGATTAAGAGAAGCTGCAATAAAAGAGAAATTCTACTGAGCACCTAATGAAAGGATAAAAGCCTGTTACTGGAGAGCTCAATACAGGACAATACTTGATCTGCCCCCTAACTGCCATCCCAGATGCTGTGCAACCCACTCCACAGACACTAACAGGACCCTGTTCACCCACTCTGCAGATTCCCAAAGAATGTTTATGTGGCAAGGAGAAACACAGGACTAAAGGTTTGGAGGGAGGAGTTTCAACAGCACCAGTCTCAGTTTGTAGGCTATCAGTGGTATCTGAACAGACCCCCTAACAGAAGAGCCTGTCAGCAGGAGCTGCAGCTGTGATTTTTTAGACCCTCAGTGGTCCTTAGGAGAAGTGTGTTCCACAGGGACACTTTCCCACCATTTAGAAAGATAAACAGTACAGTTTCCCACAAGCACTGACCTGGCCTGCCCCAACAGTAAAGTAGTACAAGACTTGACATGTGTTCTGCCTCTCTAAGACACCCACTCTGCTCTAACGGTGAGCAGTGCTACCAAGAACCTCCAACAGAAGGCAAATGGAATACCTGTGTACATAGCCCATATGGTGGATGTAGTCAAGTGCTTTCAATACACCTTGGAGGATATATGCAATAGCCAGTTCACTCATCCCATCCATAAAATGGGTACAGATTAAATCTTTTGCAGAACCTAAAATGAAACAAAACACCTCTTAATCGATCAGAATAAAAAAAAACAAACCCAAGGATACTTCATCTCTTAAATTTCATTTCACAGACCATGATGGTGAGACCAAAGTATTCCCTCTCCACCTACCATAGGCCATGAAGGACGTCACTACCCACAGCTCGTTGTCAGCTATGAATGTTGCTTTGTAGGGCACGATGTTAGGATGGTTGAAGAGCTTGGAAACATGAAGTTCGCCCTAAAATTGAAAAAAAAAAAAGCTATTCTGATTCATTCAGAAAGCAAAAATACAAATACAGTATTGGTAAGAACTGCCTTTTGCTGCCTGCCCTCTCCTAAAGTTGCATTATGGTATCAGTGGCTTCATGTTACCTGCAAGAATGTGACCATTTCGTTTGTGCAGGCCTCCAAGTTCACTCTTCTGACTGTGACATACTCCCCTGTGGGTTTGTACCTGGCCAGGTTCACAACCATCAAGTCTTCAAAGCCTCTGCCTGGAAGAAAATGCATTATAGCCTCAGTAATATTTCTGGAACAACGCACTTCTGGAGAGCTCCTCCAGTCCTTGACCCTTAAATAATCCTTCCAGTCATTTACTGAAACTATTTTTGGCCTTGTGAAGAGGAATTGTTGCATCAGACAGCACCTTCCTCAGCACATATCCCATGAGAGAAATCCTCCTGGCCACTAACATCATCCCATCCTTCAAGTTCAGAACTGGGGTAGAAATGTGAATAGGCCACAGCCCCACACCAAGGACAGGGACAGGTCTCAGGCTGCTTCTGCTGCCTTAGTACTTCACTCAGGATCATCAACCCTCAACACACCCCTTTGTGTTCAAAGCCTTTAATACTGACATCTCATTTTAATCAATGTGATTTATTAAAATCACTTGATTTTAATAAAATTATTTTAAAATCGAAGAGGATAGGCATCTAATGTCAAAAATAAGCAGTTGATCAAGAAAAAGCCAACAAATAGGCAGAGGTTTATGTTCTTCACAAAGCAGACTTCAAAGCAGTGTTACCTATGATAGTGAGCAACTCATAGCAGCTGCTGTCTGGTAGGAAGTTGCTCATGGTGTCCCTTTTAGGGGAGGAGGCTATCGACTCGGAGCTCGCTTCATTTGTCTGGGGAAAAAAACCCACAGTCAGACCAACACAAATAAAGATCAGGTGCTAGACAAATCATCTGCTTTCATTACCACACACCTCAAAATAATAATAGGGTACCCAGTATGGAAGAGAGAACTGAATTGCTGTTAAAAATAATTTAAAGTAGTTGTTTATCAATCGAGATCCAGGAGATGCCTCATTTCAGAAGATCCAGATATCTGTGTTTCAACACATAACAGGCAGGTTCTCAATTCCCACAGGCTAGAATTTCTTTAGGAATATTGGGATAAAGCCAATTACCATTCCCTAGGACAGCTTAAGCGCTGATTTGTAGTAATGACCTTTCCCACTGATTACAAACTTCCGTGTCACCATCCTGTTGCCTGAGCAAAGGCCAAAGGAAAGCTTGTTTCTAGCTGTGCTGGAGCAGGCAGCTTCCCTGTCTGGTCCAGGATGGGGCTGGGGGTTTCCAGCTGCTCAGCTGTGAGAAGACCAGCGCAGTGACCTGAGCTCCAGATATGACCATCAGACACAGATGAAAAAGAGAAGCTCCAAATGAAAGCAAAAACTGAACTGCAAAGCATTAGTGCTCATGGGTGAGGATAAAAAACAACAACCAAAAAATAAAAGAGCCCCCACAGCACACAGGGCAGCAGCACTCCCATGCCTGTCAGCTTTTCTCCTCTACACCTGACATAACACTATCTGCTTTATTTATATAAATCTTCCCAAGCAGGACTTTGCAGAAAACAAATGTCAATGTTCTTGCAAGTTCTGCTATACCTTCCAGCACCTTCAAATTTCCAAAGTCACAAGGAGAGCACCCTAATGGGGAACTGAATATAGCTGGTGTCTAAGATTTAGTTATCTCACATTTCCAGCACATTAACTCCTCCTGACATTTGGAACTCCAGCTCATTTTTTCCACCTCATTCCTCACCAACTGCAAATGCCCTTTATCAGACCTTTTCTCACGGAACATGGAGCAGAAAAGGCTCATGCATTTTCTCAGAGTGACAACAAATACTCTCATTTCTATCTCCCATCTGCAATGACAGCTGAGAAACAAGGCAGTTCCTGTCCTACACTCAGTCCAGGTTAAATGTAGTGCAGTGAGCACAGACAGGAATTTGCCATAAGTTACCTTTGGGTCCCTAAGTATCCTTCTGGGAGTAAACCAATAATCCCACTTCTCAAGTTCTGCTTTTTCAACTGTCTTTGAACAGCACAGGTTTTACCTCTCTGCCAACCAACCTTTGAAGTGGGTGTGTTTTCAGTTACAGGAAAAGGCAAAACTTAAGATGTGAATAATGCTGTGGGAGAATTTCAGCTCAAACAACCCTGGCACATCAACTCAACCTTGTTTCAGGACAGCTGACCCCCTCAGCATGTCCCAAATCCCTTTCTTCTAGTTCTAACACAACACAGCATCATTGCTTGGCTAAGAACAGGCAACAATTTCCCATTCACGACTTCAAACTTCTGTTGAAGACACCTGTAAACTCTGATCTCGGTCATATCACCCAATACTTCTTCCAGCAATTTCCCACTGTCCTGCCAACAGCAAGATTGCCAGGAGAGACACACAGGCAGATGGAAACCTCTGAAGCAGAAAGGCACCACCAAGGAAATGAAAGCAGGAGGCTCTGATAGCAGTGTTATGGAGCAATGACAGTTAGCAAAACACTGAGCAATATGTAAGTGGTTTGCTATGAAAGTCCACTCCAGATACAGCATAAGCCAACAAAACAGATGCAAAAAAACCCAAACAAACAAAAAAACAAACAAGTTAATCTTATTAATGATGTAGGCTATTTCAACAGTAATGGAAAAATACTGTAAATTCCCTTTTTTAAAAAGACTTCCAGTACATCAGAGGTCTTCACACACCCCTCAGTGTTAGCAGCAATCAGTGAGAGCTAACGCACAAGGAGCACTACTAGGTACTGACTGACATCATACACAAGTTAAACAGAAAGGGTTAAACTGAAATGTCATTTATGAAATACTGCAAAACAGCTCCTCGGTGGTTTCACACAGGACAACTTTTGGTGTATGGTCAAAAGCAAACGCAGCTGCGGAATGAAGTCACACGTGACCAGCTTTATGATATGACATTCATTAAGAGTAGCTTTCCAGCTTGCTGAGCCAATTTTAATTTGAGCTAAAGAAAATTCATCTTTGAAAGGCAACTACTGTTATAAATGCCATAAGAAAATCAGTAATGTGATGCTTGCAAGGATCTGCATTTGCCAAATGATGTTCATCTCAATTAGGAAGAGGGAATGTCATGTTCTGCTGCCTTCATCTCCTCCTCCCACTCACTGTCTGCACGAGCAACAAAAAACTTCCATCCCTCTCCCCAAATTATATTTACCTCATTCTACAGCCCTGCTGGAAAAACTAAGCTTTTATGTAGCTGTAAAAATCACCCTAAGAGTCAGCAATACCACTGCAGAGGAGACCAAACCCGAGTGAATACGGTAACAAAACCAAACCAGATGCTCATCTCCATTTGCTTCCACTCCAGCATACGTGCAATGCTCTGCAATTTAAAACAAGGTGTGAATTTACTTGGCTTTGCACTAAACATTCCATATATGTCTCATATTTTCAGCTCAGTTTGTGCCAGTAAATTACACACTGGCACAAAAATCAATTCTAAGCAGCTTGAACTGACACAGTCGTAATCAAATCACACTTAATTTGTGTTTTTAATTAGCTTAAACTAGAGCAACACCTGCACATCAAAATATTTCGATACGGGGTGGGCAGGTGGGAAATGATTCAGACAAATATAATTATCCTACATTGTGTTATTCCATGAGCATGGCTCGTTAAGAACAAAACAGCCTGCAGAACAAAGCATCAAGGCAGAGCTTCCAACTGCCACTCTTTGGCTGCACGTTTTTGAAGAGACACTGCGTGTTTGCTAGTGATTTTAGCTTCTAGAAGACAGAGCTCTCCACTGTGCACAGAACTGGCTCTGAAGGCACCCAGACACCAGTAGATGAGGTGACCTCAAACAGAATTACACAATGTTTGGTTTTGACATTGGAGCCTCCATGGTGGCTGCTCTACAGGGTCAGGAGAGGAAATGGGAATCAACACATTCAGTTTGAATTGTCAGTTTGAAGGGCCAACATCACATTTTTGGGGCCACTTTTCACAAGTCCTGTAAACTAACCTCTTTCTTTTACTGCTTTTATTAATCTTTGAAGGATCAGATTTAAATCCTCTCAGAAAAAGAGACACCTGAGGGTCTGATGACACAGATCCAAATCCAAGAGACTAAGTTTGAAGTTTTGGCTTGTCACATAGAGTTTGAAAACCACACACCAAAATCTCCACTCCAGGGTGAAACCTGTTTCCACACTCGTAGAACTAATAGATGAAATATAGAACTAAGATAAAAACAAAAATCAAACTTTCACAAGGAATAATCTCCATGCAATGAACCACAGCACCACAGCCTGCAAAAGCCACTTACTTTTCTCCGAGAGTCACCCGGAGGCTGCTCTGGAGTAAAGAAATTAATTGTTCACCATGTTGTGTTCAACAGATGCCCATTAAAAATATAGTTGGAAAACTGAGTAAATAACCCTGCATGATACTTTTTCATAATAAATAGACAGTAATTATTTCTCTCAGACAAGGATATTAAATTTACATGTAAGTCTACAGCACTTAAAACAGTCAAATTGTAGCACGAGTCTGGGAAACACAGATTCAAAGTATGAACTACTGTTCATACACTCAGCATAACTTTATTATACCTCTAAACACATTAAAAAAAAAAGAGACACCTCTACTTTGCTTAAATACAAAAGAAACTATCTAAAGTTTATCTTATGTGGTGAAAACTCTTCTGGTCTATACATCTTTTCTACGGTTTGATCAGCTTCTACATCAGCAATGTAATTGGTAATTTTGCTCGTTACGAACACAGCAGAACAGAGGCCAATCAGCTCTCCTGCAGGCACGCCAGGGAGCTTTCAGCAGACTTTCAAAAAACACTTGGAAAATTATAATTAACCTTCCCAAACATGAAAACTATCTTTTGCATACAGGAAAAGTGGTTATGCTAAGAGACACAGGGTGCAGGGTCTGAAAACAGCACTACCATCAACGCAAAACTGATTTCCAAATAACTTTTTGCTACATCTTGGACATTTCCATATTAACTTTATATAGTTAGTCAGCTAGAATAACCAGATCTGGTGCTGCAGTCAGATTTATTAATCTCTTTAAGATTCATATTTACAACTAAATTAACAACGCTTGCAGCTGAAATAAAACATTTCTAAAAGTGGCATTTAAGAGAAAAAATTTACCTCCAAACAGTTCAAACTCTCTTAAGCCTTCAACGATGAACTTTTCAGACACCCACCGCTAAAAGAAGAAAACAGCCCCAAATAATTACTTACTAGAAACAAGTTTCTTGTCCTTCCCCACCCACCCCACACCCCCCCAAAAAAGAGAACATTTCAAGCATTCTGCTCTAGTTTGAAAGTAATTAGCTGCAACATCAGAGCTACATCCTTACTCTGGAAATGGATATTCTCTTCTCATGCCACTACAACGTCTCCTCCTGACAAGCATGCACATGCAGTACAGTTAACATCATTCAAACCAACCTTGATACATGCACATACAGTAAAACCAAGCACCATGCTACAGCACCCTTATGCAGGCAAAAAAGAGTTTGTTTGGATGTAAAAAAAAGCTTCAACTATTGACAGTGAGGTGATGTCTTAAAAAGCATAAAGATTTTGGCTATATATCTATGGAGTGAGTGTAAAATGAGAACGTGTTTTCTCTTCTAATATTGATGCTTCAAATTCACAGCAAGTGTTAGGTCATACCAAGAAATGTTCACAGAATCCCAGACTGGTCTGGTCAGAAGGGACCCCGAAGACCATCGAGTTCCAACCCCCTGACACAGACAGGGCCATCAATCCCCAGGCCTGGAGCTGCCCAGGGCCCCATCCAACCTGGCCTTGAACACCTCCAGGCTTAGGCCAACATCTCCAGGGCTCCTACAACTCTGTTCTCATACACGTACACACACAGATCAGGCAACAGAACATGCGGGTTGAGGCTTGTGGAGCCTCGTGAAGGCAGCATTAAAGGAACAATCACAAACGCTCCGTTAAAATCAGTCTGCTGGGTAAAACAGCCGCAAGCATGGGCTTATGCCGGTCCTCGAAAGCACCGAGCCCGCGGTGCCACGGGCTCAAACCCCGCGTACCACAACTCCATCTTAAGGCTCTAAAAGCCGTTCTCTCACGGCACCTCCTCGCTCGGACAGGAGGAACGAAGGAGGCGGCAGCCCTCAGCTTGCCAAGCTAAGCGGGGCTCGGCCCCTTCGCAGAGGGGAGGCGAAGGGCTGACAAGGCCCAGTCTCCCCCCCGCCGCTTCTGGGCTGCGGCGCCCGTCCCGCTCGGTGCTTTCCGGGAGGCCCGGCCCGCGCTCCTCCGCACAAGCGCAAGGCTGTACCGACCCGCCGGCGCGGAGGGAGGCTGGAAGGCGTTCAACACTCACCCTGATGCGCTCGG
Source organism: Heliornis fulica (assembly GCA_013399135.1). Classification (NCBI taxonomy): domain Eukaryota; kingdom Metazoa; phylum Chordata; class Aves; order Gruiformes; family Heliornithidae; genus Heliornis; species Heliornis fulica. The sequence continues at coordinate 88,817 of VXBZ01010978.1, read as the reverse complement.
GTTTACTTACAAGGAAAGACATGGAATCCGCGCTCGTGTTACCACACGCAGCTCCTTGAGGGGACGGGCGACCTGCGGGCACAACCGCGGGTCACCGCACGGCTCCGCGGAGCGCCGGGCACCGCTCGTCCGGCAGCTCCGGCCCGGGAAGGCCCCACCGGAGCGCNCACGACCGGGGTGGCGGGAAGGTGTGGGCGCCATGTTGGCTCCCTCATACAGTGGGCCGAGGCCCGCCCAGCCGCCCCTCGGGCGCGGGGAAGCGCTCCCCGCTGCGGCGTTCTGTCCTCAAGCACCAGGGACAAACCCGCCATCTCCTCCTCCCACCCCAGCCTGCGAAACGGTCCCTTCCCGAAGCTGCACAGCCCCTCCGGTCCAGCAGCCAGTCCCACCCGGGGACTGTTAAAAGCTGCGCCAAAACCTGCCCCGGACAGAGAAGGCTTCGAGGTTCTGCCAGCGAGAGGAACACAGAGCCCAGCCGAGTACAGTAGGCAGGTGGAGTGTTTCATTTGCATTTTACTCATTAGATAGTTCATTTGAACGTTCATATTACAAAATTAGCTGCNCCTCGGCCCCTCACCCGCTCCTCAGGCTGCGGCCGCCGCTTACCGGCTCGAGACGCCGTGCGTGTGACGCCAGCACGCCGCCACGTGATGCGGGCGCTCGCGTGACGTCACGGCTCTCGCGCACACGACCGGGGTGGCGGGAAGGTGTGGGCGCCATGTTGGCTCCCTCATACAGTGGGCCGAGGCCCGCCCAGCCGCCCCTCGGGCGCGGGGAAGCGCTCCCCGCTGCGGCGTTCTGTCCTCAAGCACCAGGGACAAACCCGCCATCTCCTCCTCCCACCGCAGCCTGCGAAACGGTCCCTTCCCGAAGCTGCACAGCCCCTCCGGTCCAGCAGCCAGTCCCACCCGGGGACTGTTAAAAGCTGCGCCAAAACCTGCCCCGGACAGAGAAGGCTTCGAGGTTCTGCCAGCGAGAGGAACACAGAGCCCAGCCGAGTACAGTAGGCAGGTGGAGTGTTTCATTTGCATTTTACTCATTAGATAGTTCATTTGAACGTTCATATTACAAAATTAGCTGCCATGGCCCACAACCGCATGGGACTTCAGGAAAGCCGTCCACTTCAAAGAGCACAAACTAGTATTTCCTTTGTGAAACAACACCGTATTAATCTTTAAAGCTAAATAGTGCTAAATTTCACATAATCTACATTATTAGTTCGGTTTAAATAACTTTATCAACCATTAAAAAATTAATGCATTTGCATGTATCAGGTTACAGACATTTGCATTTAAATCAGGGTGAAGTATCCTATGCTGGAACAAGTTTAAGCAAGTGCTGTTTCAACAGCAGCTCGTTCTTATTGCCTCAGAACCAAGTTTGCAGAGTATCAAACAAAAAACAAAAAAGCAAGACACTGTTTCCCCACAAACCTGTTAAAAGTCTGTTACAAGCAACAATAAAATGCCTTCTGGACAGGAAGCATTTATAAAATGCAGAGCTCTCTCAGTTAGCCAAGTGCTTGCACAGAGGCATTCACTTCATTCTCCCCATGTATACTCAAACTGAAGTGACCATATACCAGGTGAAGAGGAGTCCTCCCAAACGTTTTTACCTGCTCGGGGAAATCGGCAATTGCAGATACTTCATTGAGTCTAGCTTCTGGCTGAAGTGAACTAGGCAGCAGCTGCTGAGATCAGAAGGTTTTGAGGCAAACTTGTACAGTTAAAAAAATTAAAAGAAAGCTAGTTGAAGCTTCTAACTCACCATGCACTCACTCCTGAAGAAACACCACGCTGACATTACATACTTCACATTGTATTAAGCTTGCAGCATTCAAAACTACAAGTAGGAAACTGCTCAGGTATTCCATTTCCCTCACACCTAACCCATGTTTTACACATATGCCAGTCATGCCCACGAGTAACATAATACTGCTTCAGTCCTTTGTACAAAAAAGAAAATAAAAATCACTTCTATTCTACTGGGCTTAAATCCCTGAAGAACCCATACTGTGTATGGAAGGCTCTAAGTTTTGTGCCTTTACAAGCCTGATGCAAATAAATGCACAGTAAATGTTTATTGTGCAGTTTTCCTACTTTTAAGTTTCTCCCTCTTCCCTTCCAATAACTAAAACCAAAGTTTAAAACCAAAGCATTTATGTTACCAGCACACGTGGACATGTTTACAATCTTCGGTTTTCAAAGAACAAATGACAAAGAGCATTCAAGAATATTGCTTTTTTTTTTTTTTAAACAACAAGTAGCAAAAATCTATACCACCTGGAATAAAACTGCCGAGACAAAGCTCTCTACATACACCTGCATGTTGCTGTAATACTTAAGTTTAACACCAATGCAAGGAGCATTTCTCTTAATGGCTGCTAGTGTTCAAAGAAGTGTAGGAGTATGGAGTTAAGTAGGTCTTTGTACCCTGTGAATTAAAATTCCACAGGTGGCACTGAGACACTTCTCACAATGGAGTCATCACATAGCTTTCACTTTTATTTGCTTCATCTTCATCTGCTTCTTCTCAAGTTTCTTCTGCTCACGCCGCAAAGCAGCTTCCTGTAGGCAAGGACAGAGATCTGGATTAACACCGGCGACCTCTGAAGAGACCAAGCTGATCATTCCAGAAGAGCCAAACAAACAACCTCCGATATTCGGGCTCACTCCTCTAACTATGGAGCTGACTCATCGCTGGGAGCCTTGATGTTTCAGAAAGCAGCAGCACATACACTGAAAGTTGTCTGTCTGCCTTCCAACAAGTAAGAAACCAAAGCTGGCTGTTGCTGGTACACATACAGCAGCCCTAGAGATACCACAGGAGGAGTCTGAAAATCCACCTCACCTCCAGCCGACGCTGCTTTTCCGGATCCTCTTCGTTCATGATTCGCTCCTTCTCTGCCCGCTTCTTCTCTTCTCGGCGGGACTGGGCAGCTTCTTGTCTCTGCACGTGAGTCAGTTTAAGGAAGTTCTCTTCCACACGAGCCCTGTTTTTATCAGCTTTTTGTTTACCCTTTTCACAGAGAAAAGCAAATGCGGTTAACATGAATTCCTCAGCAGCAGGATGCAGGCTCTCTAACTGTAATTTTAAAAACATAAGGCTCCCCATCTTAAGGTTAAGGATGCAATGGTAATAGCTGCAAGTTCATACAATATTCAGAAGACAGAAAAATATACACTACTTACTTCTCTGTTCAGACGGAACTTCTTTGCTTTGTCAATGGAGTAGATAACCATGCTCATCAGAGGCAGCAAAGACTCCATATCTTTTGGGGAAGTGTTGCCTAAACCAGGCACTGAAATAAAAGTTTCTTGTTCACTCAGGTTGGCAGGATTTTTCTACTTGCTCTAATGCTTGTCCCTTCTCACATCATTCATGAAAGATGTTCTTATCCTACTCTAAGGCATAACTAACTAAAAGTGGCATTCAACTTTGTAGCAGCATTTAAATTACTAACACAGTGACAGGCACCTTCACCCCCACCAGTCCTTAGTTTTAGTATGAAATACAAACCTAAGTGTTGAACTCAGGCTCTGACATAACCTTCACTTGAAGCTATGGCCCTGAATTTCAAAAGAACAATTCAGACTCCCAACAGGCTGGTTTTGTTCAAGCCAGGGTTAATGAAGTAATTCTGCACAAGCTTAGCCTGCAAAGCCATCTTTCAATGGAGACCAAACCCACCCACCAACAGAGGTAGGAGCATGCACAAAATCAGTAACAGCAAGATGAGTATCCTGTCATCATGGTGATATGCCACTCAGCCCCAGCATTATTACTGCCTTCTGTTTCCTGGTTTATCCATCAGCAATCCTGTCACATGCACTGAAGTCACCTGTCATACATAGTCTTCCATGGATGACAGTATTTTTGCACAAGTTGCACACTCAAAGCACAACACCCCCCATATACACACACAGCCTCCCGGCTCTCTTACCGTTAAATGTAAACAAAAGTGTCTTTTTAGTTTCGGGCAGTTTTGTGAGCTGACCCTCCCTGGCAGGAAAGAAAAAAACAGCTGGAATGAGTAAAAAATACAAGCATACAGATTACCTAATGCTGTTAGGGAAAACCTTGTCAAGAACTGAGACACTTGCAAACTGCTCAGCATAAATAAGTTTGCATTACAGTCAGGCTTTCGAAGTTTAAAATTATTCCAACTCCTGAAGTGCTTTACCCAAAAGCATGCAGTGAAAAGGCATGAATGTAAAAACAAACTACACCATCCAACTTGATTGTCAGAGGGCAGCTCACATCCAAGCCCTATGATGGCCTATGTATTTTAGTCACATTCAGTTTTTCAGTTGCCCTACTGCAGGTCCTACTTAAGTACCAGAAGCAAAAAAAACCCAGATTATTTCCTAAAATATTTTCTGCCCTTCACTGCCCAAACCCCCAGTGTTGTAACGTGAAAAAGTCAGACTCCAGTGTCACAGATCCTAGCAGTATGAGTACAAGTTACACATATTGCTGTCTTGTAATTAAAGGATGTTTCTTTTTTTGGAAGGCAATTTTAAGTTTTGATACAGATCATTTATTTATATGTCAGTACGCAGAATACACCCTTGCAAAAGCCTACATGGCAATTCAGGTGAGATGAATCACCCACTGCCTGGCAATTCTGAGACAGCAGCTAAAAGCACCTCAAAACTCGAAGGTTTAGAGAAACAGAGAAGTTACAGCTGAGAATCAACCCAGCAAAAGTACCCAAGTGATGGATTCAACAGCAGAATGTTTAGTCCTGTCAGCCAGGGGAAGGAAAGCAGACTTGATGGTCAGGTTTTTTTTTTTTCTTTTCCACTGCAGACTTTGCTTAAGCTCTCCAAGCATTCAAATAGTATCCAAGTTAGCATGTACCTGCAGTGTTATTTCTTGGCCCTCAAACTCTAAACCCCTATACCTTCAAGTGGGATTACTCAGTTGTTTCCCACACAACCATGTACACTGCAGCTGCCAGGGGTTGTGTGAAACTTGTGGCTGCCCAAATAAACTGCAGCATACCCAGCACACAAACATTAAGGTAGTTCAGCATCTTGATGCTAAATTAATGCAGAGTTTGAAAGCACTGCATGTGTTTAGTCACGTGTTTCGCCTTTGCTCCCAATTTCTCTGTGTGCATTCCAGCAGGTTTCACACTACAAACAAGTCTGTCAGTCTCTGTTGTGCTTAGTGTTACAACAGCTACTGGGAGGAGAGATGTAGCTTTATACATACTCTTGCATAAGTTTTGGACCGGAGAACTGGTCCGAGAATTGGACGGACTCAATCTTGTCAGCATAGTGTGTGAGGAAATGTATCATCTGAAAGAGAAAATGGGGTTAGTTTTTCCCCAAAACAATCCACCCACAGCCTACCCACTCCACTGAATTTAATAAAGTGTCCATACATAACTCAAAACTCCTGTGCTCAGCTTGCCACAATGACACTGGAACCTGTTGGGCTTTTTGTTTTGTTTTTAAAAGTTTTCTAGGATGGAACTCAATGCATGGCATTAACATGAGCAACTCAAATTTAACTCTTGTTTGGGATTTTCCAGTTCATCTGATAACACATCAGCTTTGAGGACCTGCAGACATTCCATCAACACTCTCCTTCACACTGGCTGTTGAAGCTTCCAGGCTTTGGCAGGTGACCTTCAGCCTGCAGTTCACATTAGACTAACAGCTGCTATGTAAAAGGAATAAAGACAGGAGAATTGCATCCTTCTGTTAGCCCATGAGCTTCCATGTAGCTCTCCTGATGTGATGTTCACAGGAGATAAAGATGGGAAATTTGTTTTTGCATAGGCTGTAAATTCCAGGGTACCAGGGCAGATCTGTAGTAACTCATTCAAGATTACCTTAGCGTCCATCATTCCCTCTGTGACCTCTCCCATCTCTGACAAGATAGCCAGTGAATCTGGAAGCCCATATTTTGCACCAGACTTGGGTTTATCACTGCAGAACTCACTCTGTTTCAAAGAGAACAAGGGGAAGGAAATAAATACACCCTGTCTTATCAGACCAAAGTGTCCCAAAACAGTGGGACCTGAAAAGAATCAATTTTTGTTTACATTGCTCGGTATCAGCCCACCACCAACTGGCATCCCATCAGCCATGCTCTTACTGGGGGGAAGTTATAAGAAAAAAGATCTGCAAACCACCACTTGCTATCACTGGATTATTTGCAAGCTTCAGGGTTTGAACATATGCAAAGCTTAAACTTCAGATCACAAAGGGAAACAACTTGTACATAAACTTTCCACATCAAATATTACTCATTAAGTTTACTTTTCAATCCTTGAAAAAAATCATTCATGCCAGTGGAGTGAGGTGAACGACACTTGTGTATATTGTCAGGATGCTTCAACCTCCTCCTAAATGAACTATACATCCAGAGGAATATGTAAGCTGCTTTTGATTGCCTCATTCCCTGCCATTCTGACAGCAGCTGGCTGGCACTTCAGATGGTCGATGGCACTAGATGAAAATGTCTTTTCCCCACATCCTAACTCAAACAGGCCAGTCACAAGTTTTCAGCTGTTCCCCAGAAAATAAGCAATCTACACATCCCAGGTTCTTCTACCTACTATCTATCATTAGCATTCCCACATGAACACACATACCAGGTCCTGCATTTCTTTCTGGAGTCGCACCAGTGCTTTTCTTGTTCCCACAGCAAACACATAGGTGTCCATATCTTCATCGTTCATGGTTATTGCTATTTGCTGTGGGACAGAACATTGTTAGCCCTGATCAGATTTATACAATATCCTCTTCCTTCAGACTACTGGCCAAACACAGACCCGTGTCTTCCACGACTTCTGTGTTTGTGTGACACCGATTCACAAGAACAAAGTCTAAGTGAGGCCACACACAGCTAAGGTAAAGGTTGCTGATGTAAAGCCTCCCAGTATAGCCCGAGACTAGGCAGCTTTTTAATGTTATCGAGTAACAGTAAGAAATTTGTAAGTAGATAATCTAATTGTAAGTAGATACAACTGGAGATACATGGAAAGAGTATTCACAGCAGCCACCAAATGCAGCCTCTCCTGGCATTTAGGCAGTTAGAGATTACCCTCACCTCCAAGAGCAAGGGGCAGGCAAAAATTAACATTACAGGCTGTAATAGCCAGACCAGCATACACACTGAGCAGCTCTGTTCAGGCAGACTCAAAAGACAGAGCAATCATTAACTATATCACATCTAAACCCCCTTTTGTTTTTAAGATGAGGTCTTGAAGTGTGATATTGACTGTCCACAAAGCTGTCAAACAATAAACCCCATAAATAAAACAATTCCTAGTTATCAGGATTTTGTGTTTCACAGACAAAAGAAACATAGATGATTCTTTCAGATTGTTTTGAGTTACTAAACTGGAAGACATGAAATACCATAGAAAAACACCTAGCAGTTCACTGTGTGTCATAACAACAATCAAGAGCAGCAGAGCAGAATGAAGGAACACAGCAGTGTCATGGCTAATCCAAAGGGCTGAGGTACATACCACTTGGTCAGATGCTGGCCTCATCATGCGCGCAAGAACATTCAGCAGGTCTTGTCTCTTGAGAAACTAGAAACACAAGTTTGTAAACACAGAACATAGCTGAGCATAGCTAGAGAGCAGGACTTCACTGGCAGATAACAGCAGGCCTTAAGGAAAAAGTTATAAGCACAGTTATAAGGAGATTTATTTTTTTTTTTTTTTAAGAATAGTTCAACTTTGCAGGGCCCCTGGGAAGTTGCCTATACTGCTCAAAAGTAGACCTAATTTCTGTGTTAGATTAGTTTCTTAGGGCTTTGTGCCCTCAGGTTATGAGCTGAACCAAGTCTGCCCAGTCTTTGCACTTGTATATTTTCACAACCTTTCCTCTGAATGGGAGTGAGTGTCAAGCTGGGACTCATTGTTGCTCACAAGAATGGAATGTAGAGCCTGAAGACTGCCAACAGGTGAACAGTGCTATAAACTCATCCTTACCTTTAGCTGGATGAGCATTCCTTCACAGCACACTCTTCCAGAGCACCACAAGTTATATATGTGTTCATTTTCCTGATTTAGTTTCCCAGTGCTTGTAGCTTCTTTATTAGTGCCATCATCCCCTGAGGAAAACAACAGGGAAATAGAACAGGAGTCTAAAGATCAGTTTAAACACTACAAGTCCTTTAGTAGGCTTAGAGCTCTAAGTTCCTGGATTACTGCAGTATCACTGTGATGTTGTTGAATCACTAATACTGCAGCACCTGATTTCAGCACTGGCAGACTGGCACATCTACACACAGAGCTGTCTTTAGTGCTCTCTTGTATCTGCACAGAAAAGGTTTCCTTCTCCATGGCCTATGCACAAGTCTAAACCCAGCTTTACTAAATACACTAGGATGGAACTCACCAACAAGAGCAAAGTTACTTTCTAGTAGCTCCCTGTGAGTATTGAACCACGCATGAGCCAGGCGGTTGTTTTTGTTCTTCCCAATGATGTAATTCATGATGTAAGCAAGAAGACCTGTTACCATCAGGATCTCCATGTAGTAACTCTCCCAGCTGTTTTGCAGGTGAGCAGGCACCTGTGGTAAGTGAACAGAGATTGTTATTTCTGCACAGCCTCTTGTTAATTCAAATAGCAAATTCTTTAGGATGCATTGTATGTCTGTACATCAATGACATTATAGGCATGCTGCCTTAGAAAACACCAAGTGGAACATGGATCAACACTTATACTTACATTAACTATTGTTATGGGGTCTTTATTTTTATTAGGAGATGCATCTGGTTTCTCTTCATAGCCTTCAAACTCCTCATCATCATATGGCTCACTCTCGGTGTCACCTTCCTAAAAGACAAGACCACAAATCCAAATCCCAGCAAGCAAAATCCAAACAGATGAGGTGAGAATGTCAGGTGTAGATACAAATAGGAAACACAGAGAGGAAAGAGGTGAGGCATTACCTGTGCATCTGCATCATCAAAGTCTTCCTGATTCTCATCCTGACCTTCAAGCTCTACAGTGGCTTCCTCTTCATCATCCTCTGTCGTGATGATCCTCTGAGGAGACTCTGTGACTGCATCTTCACTAACATCTTCAAATTCAGCAAAGTCATTATCATCATATTCCATAATGTCATCTCCATCCTCAAACTCGTCATACTTTGCCAAAGAAAAATTCCATGGGATGAACAGGATAGCAACAAAAATATATAAATTCTTCATTTTCACTGGAGAAAAAAAAACCATTGCAAAAAGTCTTTATCCAATCTGTTACAGCACACCTACAGTAACACCCAACCTCCCTGAACAATATAAAACACTACAGGGGTCAGACCAGGGAGAGAGAAATGAAGCCCGCCTGGATCTTGTCATCTTCTATAAAGAAAGCAAATACTCCTACAAGAGAAAATAACTTTGATAGTGGTGAGGTTCTAGACTCTCTCACTTGCAGTGAGAGCAGCTGAGGCAGCAGCAAGTTCACATATGGCCAAGCAGTTCAGACAAGAAGTTCTGGGAGCAGAGAGGTTCCACTCTAAAACTGACTCTCCAACAGCATCTCTCAGCCAGCATTGCCAGCTCATTTCAAAGACCACATACTGTGCCTATGGTTATTGTTAATTAGCAATTAGACACAGGCAGATCAACGAATGTATAACAGCACCAGAAAATCTTAAGAGTTCCCTTGGTTAACCTGATAAGCAATGCTCTGCCAGCCTCTGCTAGTTTAAGAGTTCATCTTTGGTTTCCTGCACCGCACGCTCAGAATCAGGTCCCACAGCATCCCAGCATTTTTCATATTCAGAAATAGAGACCTTTGTTCTACCAGATAAATAAATGCAAAAGGAAGAGAATATTGCACCAGTCCCCAGAATGAAAAAATGGGATTCATGAGACCAAAGCCCTCTGCAGATCCACCAGAAACCTGTGGTTTGCCAGCTCACTCTTTTTCACCCTCAGCTTCCCGTGTCTTCTGCTTGTTCTCAAACCAGCCCCGACCTCAAGTTGTACGTTACCAAAACCCAAACAAAATGCCTCAAAAAGCCACCACTGCATTTCACAAACACCTACGGAGGATCAGCTGCACCTGACTTAGCACCAACTCACTTTACTCCCTCCTGCAACCCAATCTGAGTAGAAACTTGAATGTTAATGAGATTGTTCTCTTACAGCACTTCTCCAAGTGCCACGTGCAGGGAACTCACTGCTACAAACGAAAAGGACGAATAAAATAAAAGCCTTTGTCAAAGACTTCTCATTCTAGCAAAAGCTTGAGCAGAACACAAGATGGACAGTACAGAAAGGCAGAGCCCAGGAATGTTGCACATTGTTTGGGTATGTGACAATTTTATGTGTCTTTAAACAGAACCAAGATGCACGGGACAGAATTTGCATTCAGAGGGTAAAAACAACAGGACAACAAAGCCTCAGCCAAACCCAAGTTTCACATTAAGAATTTCAAGACTTTCAAAAGACCTTATGGCTTCATAAAGCCTTATGTAAGATAATCTCCTGCAGCCGATTCGAAGAGGCAGCTGGAGCAAGCAGGAGATAACCAGCACAGGCCCCTCAGGCAGCCGTCTCTCTCTCTCTCACGGCAGAAGGCGTGTGAGGTACAAGTAACTCCACGAAGCAGAGCGTGCTTTGGCAGGCCCTCCCCATCCACATGCCCCCGGCTTTCCCTTGCAAGAGGAGCCGATTCATGCCCCCTTCAGACACGGGCAGGAAGGGAGAGAGAGGTGCTGGGCCCACCGGGTCTGACCCCACCGGGACCCACAGCCGGTATTGTTCAGCGTCCCGCCGGGCGGTGGATCCCCTCGCTCCAGGAACACGCTTCCGCTCCCAGCTCCTTCCAGGAACGGGAGTCAAGGTCAGCGCGGATAAAATTAGCTCCCTGCCCCCCACCCCCGCCCGAGTGCGNACGGCCCAGGCCGCGCACGGCTGGTGCCCTCAGGCCTCCCCTTCCGGGGGTGCTACGGGACCGAGAGCGAGCGGTACCGGGGAGTGGGGAAGCGGCGAGGCTGGCCCGGCCGTCCCCGGGTAGGCAACAACGGGGTGAGCCGCGAGGCTGCCAACGCGAGGCGGCGAGACACGACCCGGTACCGCGTTACCTGACTCCAGCGGCACGACCGGTGCTCAGGCCCGGCCCTCAATCTCCGCTCAGCGGCCGCAAGCGGCGCAGCCTACGCGCTTTGCGTACCTGGGGGCATGCGCACTGCGGGCCGCACGTGAGCAGGGTCATGTGTACACGCACACGCGCGGAAGGCGGGAAGGAAAACCCCGGTCTCACGGCTGACCAAGCAGCCGGGTCTCAACCCCCCCCACGCAGCCCCGGGGCTGCCGGCGGGAGCGGCCCAAGACGCTCACGCCTTGCCCGGTTTCACCAACTTCCCACAGCTTCATTCGCCGCCACCGCGCATGCTCCGAGGTGCGTGCTGACCTCAGCGCGCCACGCACGCGCGCGCGCATGTACGTACGTTTGTGCGCCTGTACGTCGGTACGTCCTGTCTCCACCCCCTGCCCCGGTAACCGGGGAAGTGGCGGCCGGCGGCTGCGGTGCCGGAGGGGTGAGTGAGGGGACGTGGGGCAGGGCGGGACGGCGCGGCGGCTCCTTCTCCGCCGGTCAGCGGCGCTCCCGGCGGGCGGGAGCTGGCGGCACTGCGGCCTAGTGCGGGCCGGGGCAGCCTCGGCCTGGCCCGCACAAAGGGCCCGCCCCACCCCCCCGCCGGCGCCCCGCGGGCGGGAAGGGCCGGGAAGGGCCCTGCTACCGGCCTGGTGTGCCAGGACAGCGCGCTGCGGAGAGGGCGAGCTGCGGGTGTCTCTGCTGCGCCTGCCTCGGGGCAGGGGGCTCTCCGCACCGCCGGGCCCCGTTCCCTGCCGTGCTCAGGGAAGGGCGATCTCGGCGGGCGGACCGCCAGGAACGGGAATGGGACGACGTATTGCTGCGCTTCCCTCGGACCCAGGGGATCCGCGGAGACCGTGCCTTCGCGTTTCGTCCCTCGGAACGGCGTTGCCCGGGAAGCAGAGCCTCGGCAGTCAGCCTGCGGGCTGGCTCTGTGTCCCCTGGCTGTCCTGTAGAAATCCGCTCCCTGTGCGTGCACAGCTGGGCTTCTGCGCCCGTGTGACAGAGTAAAAGTGCGGTTATTTTGGGGGGGATGTGGGGAAAGAGTAACTGCATCAAAGCAAAAGCACTAAAATCAAGTGCTGTAACTTACAAGATTGCCCGCTGGACTGGCAGCAGCACAAGTGCAAAGAGCCACTTTTCATCCGTTTGTGGTACATCTTGTTCTGTTCTCTGCCACACTTCTGGAGGTGTGAGAGCTTCGAGGTGTGTCAATGCAAACGGGAGAACGTGATGCTGGAGTCACCATGGAGAACTGCTCAGAGTTCTCCCCGCAGCCTCCTAGTGAGCTCTGGTCTGAACTGGAGATCTACAGAACGAGTTGTAAACTGGTGAATATTCTGCACTGGGAGCTGTAGCAGTATTTGCTCTCAGATTAATTTAAAGATGTTTCTGTTGCCAGGGAATTGTGATCTCATTGGTGGATCCTCACTAAAAGTGAGGATTTGTTTTGTAAGACTTTAGCAAGCCTTTGGGCCATCTAATTATGCACTTGAAAGCAGCAGGTGTCATTCTGTCTTTGGCTGCCTTAAAGGTATGGCTTCCTTGGCCAGGCAGATGAAATAATTGAATTTGAATGGGAAGTGTAAATCTTGGCACATCACTGCAGTCTTCATGTAACTTAGAAAACTAAGTTCTGTGCAAGCATGTCACATAGAGTATTGAAAATATAGTTTGAAAAATGTAGGTTGGAGAACATTATGTGTATATGTAGTTGAAGTTGTGCTCTTAAGGAGAGGGAGTTGACTTTTTGAGAGAAATGTGCCTTGTCTGAAAGCAGTGTGCTGCTTTGCACACGCTTTCCTAATGATGTCTGGATTGCAGTAGTGTGGTCCTTGAAAAGCCACTAGGCTGGGACTGTATGGCCACACAGGACATGCAGTGTGTTGGCTTCTCATCTCTCATTCCTCCTGATGCTCTGAGTTCTGGCTTTGAGTTTGTCTTGGGTTGTAAAACAGACAAGATAGGTAACATCTTAAATGTGCTTGTGTAGTCACTGACAGACAGGATCTGTTTTAGAAGACAACCTCTTTTTGGTTTTGGTTTTTTTTTCCCAATTGTGGATACACTGAAAGTTACAAAAGAAAAAGAGAGAACAAAGCCCAAATCTCTTTTGGGAGACAGATCAAACTCTTGTCAGTCACATTTCCACAAGTCTCTTTATCATGACTGAAGTAATCCACTTACAAGAGAAGTCACGACAATTGTATTTAACTACCTAAAGCAGAAAGGCCCTGATTTGTCTTTTCTGATTTTAACAGATATATTTGGGACATCATGAATTGGAATAAAGGTGGACCTGGTACTAAGAGAGGCTTCGGATTTGGTGGATTTGCCATAACACCTGGGAAAAAAGAGGAGCCCAAGCTCTCTCAACAGTCTCATAGTGCTTTTGGAACGGCCGGTTCTTCTGCTGCGTTTGCAAAATCAGGACCTCCTCAGCTGCCTTCTTTCTACAAAATTGGTTCAAAGCGTGCCAATTTTGACGAAGAGAATGCGTAAGTACAGCCATTCCTTGTTTATCTAGCTATAGATTGTGGTGTTTTGAACTTTCCAAGGTCAGGGAGAGTATCTGTGACAGTTATGAGGTTTAGTTATTTGAAAGAACCTGCTCCAGGATGATTGCTGTACGCTGTGCTGTGGTGTAACAGACCATTGGTAGTTCTACAGCAGCAGTGTCAAGAAAAACAGCCACATTCAGGAATTTCCACCCTCCCTCTGTAGCAGACTTTTGATGCCACCTTGGGCCATTTACCCTTGCTCTGGGTGTCAGCCCATCATTGATTACATGATTAGTTTTAAATATCCTAAAAAGAGCTGCTACAGCAGCCCATGGAGAGCTGCTCTCTTCAGACTTTCCCCACTCTAAGAACATACTGCTGAGCCTCAGTCTGCTCAGTCATATTCACACTCTGGAGTGTTCAGAATTTGAGCCGAGCAGGGTAAATTTGGGGGCCTTTTGCACTGTGAAACTTGCAACTCCATAATTCTTTACTAACTCTCCTACTAACTGCGGAGATGTGTGGAGTAGAAGGGAGATCAGAAAAGCCTCCTATGTTCACTAGCCTGGGGAGCTACTCAATAAGATCAGTTTCATAATACCTAATTGTCCTGCCACAACCTCTAGCTTAGAACATGAATAGTTGCAAATCTCAATGTATTTTCCTGTGTACAGACTGGCCTCTGTTCTGCATCTCTGTGTGGTAAACTTGACTCAGAACCCATGAAAGACAGCCTGGTGCTGAGGACTGTGTGCTGACTGGGCCGTTGTTCGTTTCCTTTCAGGTACTTTGAGGATGAAGAGGAAGATTCCAGCAATGTGGAGTTGCCATACATTCCTGCAGAGAATTCCCCCACTCGCCAGAAGTTTCATTCCAAATCAGCGGACTCTGACAGCGACGATGATCCTCTGGAGGCATTCATGGCTGAAGTGGAGGCAAGACCCAGCTCGGGAAATATTAGTTTATGTGGTCATAGGTCTCTCCAGTCAGGAGCAGCAAATGTCACTCATGGCTTTGGCAGCTGTGCTCAGAATGTCACTTTGCTTTTGGATGTTGTGTAAGGTCCCGTGTTAATTAGAACTTAAAGGTGGATTAGATGGGGGAGAGGGTGGGTATGATTTACAATAGCTTAACGATGTAACTGTTCTGAGCATGTCAAGGCAGTACAACTGAGAGCTTTGTGTGTCTCTGAATATGAAATTAAGTGCATTTTCCACTACCCAAATTGAAATTATTTTTATTTATCACAAGCTGTTCTTCAGCTGCAGCTCTATTATTAGCTGGCTTCTATCACAGGGTTTCCAGCAGGGATACAGAGAATGTATTTTTTCAACAACATTGCCACAAAGTTACAGTCTGTAGATTTCAGAGGTAGTTTTGGAAGAATATATTTGGTGTAATAGGATATGGAACAGAAGAAAGCTTGATCCAAAAAGCATTGTCTCTGTGGCATGATGGTCTAGTTATGTAGGAACGTCTTTCCCTTCCCTGTTTTATCATCTTGGTTTTCTTAATGTCGTGATTTTATGACCTGTTAGGATCAAGCTGCTCGAGACATGAAGAGACTTGAAGATAAAGACAAAGAAAAAAAGAACGTTAAGTAAGTTCTCTTTTAAGTTCTCTTTTATAATTTGCATGCCTGCCTGCGTCTTGTATTGTGTTAAGAGGATTCCAATGCATTTTGTGGATGACAGTTGTTCTGTAGATAATATTGTATATCCCTAGTAAACAGCATTAACCAGCACATGATGTCCCCCATGGGTAAAGTTCTATGCAGTGTAGATTGAATAATAGGAGGGAACAATCCATGGCAGCATCCTACAGCAAACTGTAACAGCACTGAGAGTTATCTCATGTGAGAAGCCTTTCTAGGACACATAAACTGGGGCAGCACATTGTACTGCTACCACCTTCCAGATCAGCCTGAGCAGTTTTTCGTCTTTCCCCATCCTTGCAGTGATCAGGATGGTTTGGTGTAAGGTTGCATTTATGTGAGCAGAGTAACTCAGTGCTGCTGTACCTGTAGTACTGGAGAGTCTTTCAGACTGTACCTGTTTTAAGATGCTTCCTGGAAAGCTGATATATTAGGTAGCACATAATGATTGGGATATGGAATTTGGAGTTTTAAGGCAGTTTACATTTTTGCAGCTTATCTTTCTGTTTTGAGAAAGGGAAATAATGAAACTGTTGACTCTTGATATAAATGTCAGATACATTGATAGGACTTGCATTGCATGGGGTTGATCAGATTATACATGGTCCTGAAACAGAACACCGGATCGAAATCGCCACCTGGGGAAGTTCTGAACTGGATTTGCACTTCCTGGCTCATATTCCTCTTCAGTTATGGGACTTCTGTAGCATCGAGAGCTTAGACCAGGATGATCTTTGATGTGGCTTCTACTGGGAAGACGGAGTCCTAATCTTTCAGTCTCGTTAATAGAAGTGAACAGAAGTCTTTGCAGGGTCGCTGTCATGGTTGGCACCAAATATGAAAACTCCATGGGTTGGGGTTCTGAATGTTACTGAGCTGTTAGTGTTGTGTCTTCCACAAAATATGGAGCTCAGCACTAATAAATGGAACTATGGAGCTGAGTATGTGGAACACTTGCAGGGAAGTTTTTTTTTTCTCCGCTTGTTTTTCCAGGGGTATTCGAGATGACATTGAAGAGGAAGATGACCAAGTGAGTTCCTATGCAGTCTTTCTATTTTCTCTTTTTGTTTTGTTTTTAACTTTCACTCCCCAAATATATAACTAACAGGTACAAACAAAACTCCAGTATCATGTGCAATATCCGGACAATTCAGCAGGAAGCTCTAGTGGTTACCCTGCTGCCTCCACCTTCGTCAGGTTTCACTAAAAAAAAAAAACCCAAAAAGATTATTAGGAGACAATTTCTTTCTTTTTTACTCTGTTTAAGGTAATTTTTTTTACAGTCAATTGGAATTTCAACTTCCTATGAATGTTTTTCAGTATTTGAGGGTCTCATCAAATTTGAAATTAGCAGAATCAACTAACCTGGAGCATCACTGAGAGGCTGTTAAACTGTGGAGGCTGTTAAACTGTGGAGGCTGTTAAACTGTGGAGGCTGTTAAACTGTGGAGGCTGTTAAACTGTGGAGGCTGTTTGCAGTGAAATTTCATGTCTGTTAAGGGCAAGAATCAGGCTTTTTGCTCTCTTTCTTTAGAGAAGCTCCAGTTCTGCTTGAGAATTATAATCATATCTGTAATAGAAACAATAAAGAGAAACATCTTCATTTCAAAATGTACCTTGCTGCTAAGTTGTAATTAATAGCTGTTGTGTTACTCAGTAATGCAGAGCAAGGAAGGGTTGTCTGGCCTTTGCTTCCCATCAGGTGAGCGTAGCAGCGCTGAAGCAAAGGTGACTTACACTTGTAGACAGCTGCTGTTGAGTTTGTTGTACACATATCTGAGTGTCTGAGTGATAACTGGCCTTGCAGATGAAAAAGCCAGATGAGTATATACATTTCCATGTAATTGATTCAAAAATCTGATCTTAAATATTTGGCTGGAAGTCAAGTGAGACTGGTGTTTTCTCCAGGAGAACGTCTCGGTGTACCAGTGAGCGTCCGTAAGACACGAACATTCTTGTGAGCTGCAAGGATGGCATGTTACAGTGCTGACAGGGACTTCTAGCTTGGGTGTTGAAGAACTCTTCTGAAGTACTTTCTGTCCTGCTTGCTGCTGACTCTCTTGATGAAAAATAGATGTATTTTCATTTCTTAGAGTCTAGCTGAGGAAAGTGGAGAAGCTCTTTGACAGAGTGTGTTTAAAACAATGTAAATGTCGTATGCTTAGTAGTATTGTGTTTGTTTAAAAACATTCAGCATTTGTACTTGATTTGTAGATGCCTCTATTGGTAAAACATATCAAGTCTTGGTAGAAGGAGTTGTTCAGCAGACATGTAAGAGAAGTTTGTCTTTTAAAAGCGTTTTGTGGTCTGCCAGACATTGTAGTTGTCATCTTTGTACTTACCATCCTCCACCTAGACAGAGTTGTTGGTATTTATTGAAAGAGCCAGTTCTAGTCAACTTTTTTTTTTCCTGTGTGAAAGCAAACAGCCATCTAGCATATACATAATTTAAACAAGCATAGTAGCATTTCTGCATCCTATTGTATGTGATTTTATTGATATGTTTTGCTGCAGGAAGCTTATTTTCGCTACATGGCTGAAAATCCCACAGCTGGTGTGGTCCAAGAAGAGGAAGAGGATAACCTGGAGTACGACAGTGATGGGAATCCAATTGCACCGTCCAAAAAAATCATTGATCCTCTTCCACCTATTGACCACTCAGAGGTAAGAAATTTATTCTAGTGTGTCTTTGAGGCGTTCTAGAAAGCAAGACGTAGATTAAAATGTGGTGCATTGTTGTTGGCAAGTAGCATTTCAGTGAGTCTTACAGATGACTTCATGTTAAACTAATGTTCTTGCAGATAATTAAGAACTCCTTCTCAAAAGGATCCTTTCACTCCAAAACTAAGTGTCCAGAGAGACTCGAGTCCTGGCCTAACCAAGTAATTACTCTTGCAGATCGAGTATCCACCTTTTGAGAAAAACTTCTATGATGAGCACGAGGAGATCACCAGTCTTGCCCCGCAGCAAGTAGTGGAGTTGCGTCATAAGCTGAATCTTCGGGTGAGTTGGTCACAAAACTGAACTCCTGGCATCTTCTTCCTCCTCTTTTTTGTCTTTTTTTTTTTTTTTTTATGTCCTAGTGTCTTCACTTTATATTTGCACGGAAANAGTAGCTCCAATTAAAATTTACACAGAAAACTCCAGCTATTACCAAGCCTCTTGGTACCTTCAGTGACTTTGATTTAAGGGAGCTTGGTTTTCCTCATCAGTTTTTGAATGTCTTCCCTGGACTTGTCCAAGTGGATACCAGAGATTGTTAGATGTGTGATTGCATTTGGGCTAAAGAACTAGGAATTTAAACTGTTAATATTATAAGCAAGAATTAATTATTTGCTGTTTGTCACATGTTAGTGTGGGGCCTCTCTGTGAAGGGAGTTATTTGGGGAAGAAGAAAACGTTATAGAGGAAGGTAGGTGTGGTGTTTAGAATCTTATGTTGATTGACCTTTCAGCTGAATTTTTGTACCTGAAAATCCTACTTACACAACACATCTGGATACTTGTGTCTGTTCAAAACATAAAAAGCTGTTTTCCAAGGCAGATGCTTTTCATTTTCTTACAGATTGCTCTTTGTTTTTTTTCTTGCTGTTTGTGAAGAAGTATCTGTTTCTGTTTCTAAGGTCTCTGGTGCAGCTCCTCCAAGGCCTGGCAGCAGTTTTGCTCATTTTGGGTTTGATGAGCAACTTATGCATCAAATTAGGAAATCTGAGTATACCCAGCCCACTCCTATACAATGTCAGGTGAGTGTTGATACTTCTTTAAACATCAAGATACATTGCTATGACTCCTCTTTAATGAACTTTTCTATTGTTACCTGGGTTTTCATGTAATATCTAGCACAAGAATATGTGTAATGTATAATTGCTTGTAATATACAAGAATCAGTGTACTATGGGTTTAAAATCTCCTTATTTTCAGGGTGTTCCAGTTGCACTAAGTGGCAGAGATATGATTGGGATAGCCAAGACTGGAAGTGGAAAAACAGCAGCCTTTATCTGGCCAATGTTAATTCACATCATGGATCAAAAGGAGCTTGAGCCAGGGGATGGTCCCATTGCAGTGATTGTGTGCCCGACCAGAGAGCTTTGCCAACAGGTAGGTTTCTTGTAAGCACATGTGTGCCACACAGTGTCCTTCTAAAAGGCAGCAAAATTCTGGGTAGAAATTATCAGAGAACCTCAGTAAACTGTCTGGAAAAAACCCCAAACCCTAATTCTGCACATCAGTAGTGTGCCTCCAGTGTAAGCTCAGTTACTTCAGCCTCGTTCTGCTGAAGGATCATGACAAGGCTTAAATTGTTGATTCTTGCACTGTGCTCCCATATTTTTCTTGAGTATGAAGAATGCTACAGATGTATTGCCACAAGTTGTATGTACAGAAGGATGGAGCCTGAAGCTTCTATTATGATTGGATGTCTGAATCTGTTTCCCAAATAAATTATTGGGAACTATCCAAAAGCCCTGAGGATTTCTGAATAATTTCATTAAGTTATCTGAGAAATGGATTTCACAGCTGGACTACATGTTCAGGGTGGGTACATTTCCTCAGACCTGTCTAATGTGAACTGTGATGTTCTGTTTGAAATTCTTAGATCCATTCTGAATGTAAGCGCTTTGGGAAGGCGTATAACCTGCGCTCCGTGGCTGTGTACGGAGGAGGAAGCATGTGGGAGCAAGCCAAAGCCCTCCAGGAAGGGGCAGAGATAGTTGTCTGCACACCAGTAAGTACCTGGATGTCATAGAATCATCATAAAATCCTAGAATGTTTGAGTGATTTTGGTATGGGCAGGGACACCCCCCACCAGCCCAGGGTGCTCCAAGCCCCCACCAGCCTGGCCTTGAACCCTGCCAGGGATCAAGGGGCAGCCACAGCTTCTCTGGGCACACTGGGCCATGGTCTCCCCAGAAGGATTTCTCCTAACACCTAATCTAACTCTCCTCCTTCAGCTTAAAGCCATCCCCCTTGTCCTGTTGCTACACACCCTTGTAAACAATCTCTCCCCAGCTTTGAGCATCACTTTCAACTGACTTTACTTCCTGAAAAGCTGTTTACAGATGTGGGACAAACTGAGTGGCTAATGCTTGGAGAGAGTTTTACTGTGGCTCTTTACTGGGGTGCTAGGCAGGAACTCCTATGCCAAATATTAAGTGATTAAATAGCCAGTTTGCAACTAAAATGTCATTGTGACGAAGACTAGGAAATTTTAGGATCTAAGCACTGTTAACTTTGAAAATCCAGTGCTAAAATTCAGCTTGTCAGCTGGTTGAGGAGGGTTTCAGGAATCTGTTCCTGTGACTTTAATACTACAGTGAAGCCTTGAGATGGTTCCTGCTCAAAGTGAGGATAAAAAGCGTTCAAGTGGTTATATCAACATGTTTAAATACACTTTAAAACCTTTGTCTTTTTTTTTTAATAGGGTCGTTTAATTGATCATGTGAAAAAGAAAGCTACAAACCTGCAAAGAGTCACTTACCTTGTGTTTGATGAAGCTGACAGAATGTTTGATATGGGTTTTGGTATGTACTCCACAAAGATCGCTGATTTGGAAAGCAATGGGGTCTTGCTCCCAGCTGAGTAAGACTGTTTATAACCCCTGTAGCATCAAATACTTGAAAATACATTACAGAAAAAAAATCATAGGCAACTTTTGGACAAGTCACTTCTGTGCTTTGTTTCTGTGTGTGCAAACTAGTGGTGTTCAAAGAACTTTTCCTGTTACTGAAAGAGGTTTGGCCATTCGCATCTGTATGATGTTGAATACGTGCTCAGGCGTTGCAGGACATAGCAAGGGTTTGTCAGCACTGTGGTACCACAGACCAAGGGAGACACTTGTAGGATGTACAGGGTGTGCACAGACTCAATACAGGGTGTGCACAGACTCAGCTGAGATCTTTGCTTGGGAATCTTTTGCCAAAGGAACTTCCAGAAGTTCCCTCTTGTAGCAGAGCGCACCTGGAAGTCACAGTGTGACACTGAACAGCGAGTGAGAGGCACTCGTTTGTTCTACAGTTACTGGTTAAATAAAGCAGTAAAGCTGCATTTTGGGATAATTCTGCTAAATAATGAGTGTACAGTGTTGGTTAGAATGTTTTCTCTCTCCTTTCCAGAATATCAGGTCAGATCAATTGCAAGCCACGTACGTCCTGACCGACAGAGTAAGTACGGGCGTGTTCAAGCTAACTGAGAGTCAGAGGAGGCTGTTTGGTGGGTACCAGTTAGAATCTGAGACAGAGATTGGGTTTCCTGTTCTTGATGCAGCCAAGCCATGAGATTTTCACGAGTCTGCTGGTGTCAGTTCTCAGTGTGGGTGGGAGGGAGGGAGCTCTTGGGAGTGTGGTTAAACACCCATACTTATTCATCAGCCTGTAATCCCTCCACAGGCTTTACTCAGGGAAAGATGATTAGCTAAATTAATTTTAGTCTGTGTTGAGACACCGTGTTCTGAGCTGCCATGGAAGAATGTGCACAGCAGTGCCACTCACCATCCGCATGGTGCTTCAGATGCCATGACACATGTCTCTGCTCTGAGGTACTCTAACAGTGTGGTTGATAACTGTCATTAGAGCTCCTAAACCATCACTGACATCCAATAGAGTTGTTCAGGGTCTCTGCAGTATTGAACAAAGTGTATTTTTCGAGGAGTTCAAATCCTGGTTTTCTTCTAGCCCTCCTGTTCAGCGCAACGTTCCGGAAGAAGATCGAGAAATTGGCTCGGGATATTCTGATCGACCCCATCCGAGTCGTGCAGGGAGACATTGGAGAGGTAATTCCACATTTCTTCTGAAGCACTTGGAGAAAGGAACTGCTCTGTACAAACTGCAGTAGTTATTGTTTATATTTAACAGTAAACACTTTGTGCTGACAAAAAATAATAAGGTTTTGGGGTTTAATGTTATTGAGCTGTCTTTCTGGCAACAAATACTCTTGTACTGATAGGAGGTTTTACCAAGCAGTGAGACAACATTAGCAAAGTGATTTTATTTTCTTTTTTTAGTTTATTTTTTCCAATTAGGCTGAATCAGTGAGTATATCCTTTGGGTTGTCCTAAAAGTATAAATACAGTACAGCTTTAGCAAGGAGGGATTTGAAAGTTAGGCTGCAATGTCGTTCAGCTGTTTCACGTGGGAATGTGGTTCTGTACTTGCTTGACAGTTGTAGCTGAACTATTTGCAGATGATGAAGTGGGCAGATGTATACCTGCTGTGAACAAACTTTCCTTATAATTTCTGAAAGCTGCTGAGAAATTTTACAGGATGCCTTCAGAACAGTCTTCTTTTAACCAGTTTTTTGCATTTTACTTTTTTTTTTTTAATCTGGAATGTGTGGTATCCCTTTATAACAAAACAAAGCTACCTGGAGCCCTTCTTTCTGCGAAAACCTTTTTCCTAAAAATTGCTTAAGAAAAGAAGCACCTTTCCTGGCTCAGTCACAGGGTTACTGATCTTTGATCTAAATTGCTAATGCATTCTTGAAATCACTGATAGTTAAATGTATACAAATTCATCAGCACCCCACTGATCCAAAGTCAGAGGCTCCATGTCACCTCTCAGGTTTATCAAAGAGCAGCTCATTTGACCTCTGTCCCTTCCACTCTGCGAAGAGCAGCTCACCAAGGGGGAGAGCACCAAAACCCCTGTCAAAGGAGAAGTTTGGTCCCCTGCCCCCTACTCTCACACCTAGTCTAAATGTCTCGTGTTATTCTGCCATCTCTGTGTGTTTGCCCTGCTGTCCTTTCTGTCCTGCATTATTTCTTGTCTTATGTCTGCCTTAGGCAAATGAAGATGTTACCCAAATTGTGGAGATTTTCCCCTCTGGCCCCAGCAAATGGAACTGGCTGACGCGGCGCCTCGTGGAGTTCACGTCCTCTGGGAGCGTTCTCCTGTTCGTCACCAAGAAGGCAAACGCAGAAGAGTTGGCCAATAACCTCAAGCAAGAGGATCATAATCTAGGGCTGCTCCATGGTGACATGGACCAGAGTGAGAGGAATAAAGTCATTTCAGAATTTAAGAAGAAGGGGATCCCGATACTGGTAGCTACTGATGTGGCAGGTATGTGATGTCCTAAGAAACAGCAGCTCATGTAAGTGGATATCTACACCTGCTGAGCACTGACTTCCAATGTTTGCTCAGAATACGGTGTTAGCAAGAGGTTCTATTTTTAAAGTCTTTTAATGATGTTTAAATTACAGTCTGACAGGTACTTTGTAGTCCACAGAAAGAAAATGAGCTGTTTCTTAGGGAAGCAGTTGCTGTTTGTTAATAAGCTGACACATTGTGCATGGTTAAACAAAGAGGAAATGGGCACACTCGAAGCCTCTAGAAGAGCCTTTTTACCCAGATGTTCAGCTGAACAAAGAGTGAATTTCAGTGTCCTTTAATAAAGGCCCCTCTCTTCCTTGGAATAACAGTCATTTAAAGAGATCTCTTCCATCTCTAATCCTGTAAACTTGGGGATTGATGTAATTTATGCTGCTCTTGGAGCAGATGCTGCTGCACTTCAGAAAACAAGGATTTTTAGTCTAGGAAGGGTGCCTTGACTGAGGGGTGTTCCAGTGGAAGGTCCTTTTGTGATGTGCTGCTATGAATGGGGTTGCTTTGAGCTCATTTGGGAATAATCACACGTGCTGCTGTGTTGTTCTTTGTTACAGCTCGTGGGTTGGATATTCCTTCCATTAAGACTGTGATTAATTACGATGTGGCCCGGGACATAGACACGCACACCCACAGAATCGGTCGTACCGGCAGAGCGGGCGAGAAGGGAGTTGCCTACACTCTGCTGACTCCCAAAGACAGTAACTTTGCTGGTGATCTGGTCAGAAATCTGGAAGGTGCCAATCAGCATGTTTCCAAAGAGCTGTTGGATCTAGCAATGCAGGTATGGACAATACTCACTGAGTAGAGGAAGGTTCCTTCCATGATCAGCACAAAATCAGGAGCTTAGGGACCTGTTCCCAGCTCCATCATATGCTTGCAGTTTCCTTTTGGCACACTCTACTGCTTTTTAAATAGGCTTTTTATTGGGTTTTATGGCCTTTGAAAGAATCCAAGAGTATGTGAAGATTTTTAAATACAGTATGTGGTTATTTTGGGGTCTTTTATTTTGAAGTGCTCAAAATCCTTCTTTTCTGAGCTCGTTACATGCCTTTATGAAGTTTCTTATTCCCTGTGTTGAGAGGCATCTGTCCTTCTTCTGCACAGAATCCGTGGTTCCGGAAATCGCGTTTCAAAGGAGGGAAAGGAAAGAAGCTCAATATTGGTGGCGGTGGCTTAGGCTACCGCGAGCGTCCTGGGCTGGGATCAGAAAATTCTGTAAGTAGAGATGCTGCAGTTGATACACAAGTTCTTGGAATTTTTATACTTACTTTTGACTTCTTTTAATTTAAAAAATCCAGTTAGTACCAGAGTATAGCCTCTAGAGATGCTGCAGTTGATACACAGGTTCTTGGAATTTTTATACTTAGACTTCTTTTAAAAATCCAGTTAGTACCAGAGTGTAGCCTCTGCTTTCAAAGGTTTTCATAGCTCAGAATATTTCAGTGTTAATATCAGAACTATCTCGAACTGAACTGTCCTGTGCTGTTATCCTCTTAAGTTTGTCAGTGCAAAATCAATGTGAATAAGTTACATGAAGAGTCATTTCCAGAGTAATTCTTGGCAGTGGCAAATCTTGCCACATTGGGAACACTTCCTGAGGTACATCCATGTTAGGAAGACAGCTCGTTGACAAGATGTATGGGAAAGGTTTTAACTGTAAACATGTCAAACACATATCATAGAATCACTTGGGTTGAGCAGAGACTTGTAAGCTCCTGGAGTCCAACCCCAGGCTGACTCTGCCCAGGCCACCTCTAGCCCATGTCCTTCAGCACCTCATCTCTTGGCCTTTCCAACCCCTCCAGGGATGGGGACTCCACCACTGCCCTGGGCAGCTTGTTCCAACTCTGACAACCCTTTCAGGGGGGAAATTCTTCTCATGTCCAACCTCAATCTCCCCTGGGGCAGTTTATAACTGCTTTCACTTGTACTGTGTGGAGCTAGGAGGTGTGGTTATAAGTCACTAAGACTTCAGATGTGTTTTTCTGTTGTCCTCAAGGTTGTGGGACAAACTGTTCTGCTGCTCAGTGCTCTCCAGAAGTTTGTCAGATGTGCTTCCCAAGTGCAGGATCAAGATAGATTCAGAGAGTGGTTAAATTGAAAGTGTCTGTGTTGGATAAATCTCTCCAGTTGTCCTTTGTCTTTTTGGTAGGACCGTGGAAACAACAACAACGTGATGAGTAACTACGAGGCGTACAAGCCATCCACTGGGGCAATGGGAGACCGACTCACAGCCATGAAAGCGGCTTTTCAGGTTGGTTTGATCGCTTGTACTCCCAAGCTCTGATTTGAGGGGAAAGGAATAACATGGAAAAAAAAGTACTAGTGATTATTAGAGACCATCTTCTTTAATCTCCCCTGGAAACCAGGAAACCCTCTGGCTTGAGGGAAGTTGAGTTTGGTAGTTGTCTCGTCCGTTCAGAGCACACACTCAGCATCGTGGTCCAAAGTGGAAGAATTAGTGTGTGAGCTGGACTGAACACGTTTGCACAGAGTTAATTAGCCAGACTTGTTCTGTTCTCAGCTGCCTCCCTGCTCTTTCCCTTCTGAATCCTGCTGCCGAGCTTGATCCCGTGTAGGTCGCGTAGCAGCAGTAGTGTGACCACAATCAAAAGAAATGCAGAGCAGAGTCTTCTCAGTGTAAAGTTAACCCCACAACAGAGCAGTTCCCTTGTTTCTGTGGTCTAGTAGCAGGTGCCAGTTGTGTGTTTGGAAGCACAGCAGGAATGTAGTCATGCCAAGCCTGAACCCTTTTTCCTAGGCCCCAGAGTTGAAGTCATGCTTGTGTGTGCGTGTTTGGTGGCGTGCAGTAGATGCAAACGTGCTCTTTATTATTTTCTGTCTCTCTCTGCAGTCACAGTATAAGAGCCACTTCGTTGCTGCAAGCTTAAATAATCAAAAGACTGGAAGCTCCGCTGCTGGTGCGAGCGGCTGGACCAGCGCTGGCAGCTTGAACTCGGTGCCGACCAGTTCAGCACAGCAAAACGCTGCAAACCCTGAGGGCCCGATTGCCGCCACCGCGGCAGCCAAGGGGGTCCCGGGTTTCACCAGCACGGGAACTCTGAGTAGCGTTCCAGCCTTCCCAGGCGCCGGCGCACACGGCTTCAACAACACAAACGCCAGCGCCAGCAGTCGGGAAGGCGGCGGCAGCGGCGGCACCGTTGCCACTGGTGGTGGTGGAGGTGGTGGAGGTGGCAGCGGTGGTGGAGGTGGCAGCGGTGGAGGCGGAGGTGGTGGCGGTGGCATCATGAGAGAACGCTACAACGACAGCCGGAACAGTCGCCACAACGAGGTACCGCGCCGTGGAGAGGGCGGTGGCCGCTACAACGACGTGCAACAACGCCACGGAGAAGGAGGCGGCCGCCACAGTGACACTTACCGCCACGGGGAGGGCCGGCACGGCGACGGCCATCGCCACGGGGAAAACCGGCACTTCGCTGACGTGGGCAGTGTCAACCGCAACAACGGTGACAGCAGGAACAGCAACGAGGCCCGGAACAACGAGAGCAGGAACGGTGAGAACAGAAAGGACGCCAGCAGCCGGGACAACAAGACAGACGGCTTTGCTGTCCCAGAGCCCCCAAAGCGTAAGAAGAGCCGGTGGGACAGTTAAAAGCTGGTGTTTCACAGCCTGGGATCTCGCTGCAGGTAGTGGTGTCTTTTTCCAGAGGATTTCTTGGGGTTTTTGGTAACTGGTGTTGAGCAGCTGTGAGAGGAGGAGGAGGAGGAGGAGGAGGAAGCCGTGTGAACTCCCCGCACAAGTCTGGGCCGGTACTTCTGCGGACAGATTCACTCGGATGATGTGTACACCCCGTGCTTGAAGAGAAATCATTTGGATAAAGCTCCCTGGGTTCTGCTTTTAAACATTCAGTGCTCAAGTGACTCTGCTGGGTTTAAACAGACCTTCTTGACACAAAAGAAGCTGTTTCACGTCCCTGGAACGTTAAGAAACTGTTGTCCATAGAAGTATAAAGTAGTCTTTTCTTAACCAGCGTTGACATTTGCAACACCAGTTCATCTAGAGATGCTCAGGACCCACCTGTTAAACATTCATCTTCCAGCAGGTTGTTCAGTATGGTGAGTTCTTCCCCAAACTCTTCTTTTTACATATTCTCTTATCCCCAAGTAATTTGGCCCCCAGGTTTCCCCTTCCATCTCTCCCCATCAGCTAAGAATGGATCAGTGTGTGTTGCTGGAGGTGGGATGAAGCAAGTTGGTTTTGTTTGTTTGTTTTTTTAATTTTTATTTTTTCTGAAGCTCTTCAAGGCATCCTTCTCCAGCCCACAAGCTCACATGTAGTGTAAGACAGGGTCCCTGGCTTGTCTGTGGTCAGTACATCAATCCCAATCCCAATGCCCAGGTTTGGGTTTTTTTTTTCTTCTAAAGGACTTCTTTGTCCCTAATAACCTTCATTTGGCAGAAGCCTGCAGAGCAAACACGTCCTTCTGCTGTGCCTATGCACCCTCTGTTGTGAGAGGGCAGAGTGCTTGCTTCAAATCAAAAACAAAGGGACAAACCACAGTTGTGCCACGACAGCCGAGGGCTGGTGCCCCTGTGAGGCGCTGCAAGAGGAAGAGGCTTCATCCAGACATTCAGGGACCTGGGCTCAGACGCCCTTAGGGAGCCCCTGAAGGGGAAGAGCTGGGAGATCAGCCCCTGTTGGACCCCCAGTTCAAACTGTAAAATCTGCTTGACTGTTTCTAACTGGTTGTGTGTATTACCTGGGGTTTAACTCTTTTTCTGTTTGTTTGCGCCGTAAAGGAAGAACTCTTGTTGAAACATGTCAGCACCCACCTGTCTTGTTTCTACTGAAAGGAGTACCAGAAACTGTCAGGGTTTCGTGACATTGTGATGTTTTCTTTATCAGCTGTGCATTTACTTTCTGCTTGCTCTAGTAAATGTTTTATTACTGGGACAAAACCACGTAGCGCGTGCTCTTCATTCTCCGTCTGGCGCTGGGATGGAGATGTGACTGTGGCCCTTGCTTGCCCTGGGAGCTGCAGATTGGAGTTGATAAAAGACTTCCTGTGGTTCTCCTCAACATCTTTTCACCCCAAACTGCTTTGCAAAGCCAGTTTTAGCTTCAGAGCCTCCTTGGTAGTAGAATTTTGGGGGAAGGATACAGCCTGGGACATGTTGCTCATCCCAGCCCTTCGTGGAGTCAGCAGTGGAGTTTGGGAACAGGCTCCTGTCTGACTGCCTGTGTACTGGTTTCTGTTAAGGCAGCACCTTGTTTATTTGGGACCCCTCACTACCTCCCTCTGTTCTCTTGGGATTTTTTTGTAGTATCTTCCACTTGAATTCTCTAATCACGGTGCAGGCAGCAGCCTCGCGGTGCTGGTTCCAGCTCTGCAGATTCAGTGTGGAGACCAGGGGTTTCCAGGGCAGGTGCAGCAGGAGGAAGAGTTCCCCTTTCCTTATCCCACTTCAGGTTTATCATGCTGCACAGTTAGAGCTGAGTTTCAGGACACAAAATACCTTTGTAGCCCAAAGCTCCGTCTGCTCCTTCCCTTCCCCCATCTGCCCCCCCAACCCCGCTGGGGCTCAGCCCTGTGTGTGGCTCATGCCGGGGGTTTCTCCCCCTTTTTAACGCCTGTTGTATGGGATGATCGAAATTCCTCACCCCTCTCTCAGCTGCCAGGAGCCCTCTGAGGCTTGAGTGAGTAAACACCCATCACAGACAGAGGGTGTAAATGTCAGTTCACGTGTCTGTGTCAAGGTCTCTAAGAGGGTCGGTTCCTTCTCCGCAGAACAAGGCACCACTGTGAGCAATGTGCCACCTCCCCAGCAGAGACTCTGTCCCCTTCCAGGGGCAGGATGTGTGCTTGCTTTAGAGACCAGAGCAGCTGAGTCAATCACAGGAGGCTCAGGTTTGCACAGCTCCTGCCAGCATCACCCCATCACCGCTCATTCCCGGAGCGGGGAGTTCCCGGCCGTACTGAGCCCTTTTCCTCGGTGCGGCGCTGGGGTGGGAGGTGCTGTAGGGACCATCTCCAGGACCTTCGAAGAAGGTGAAGCCTGGAGCCCTTCCCGGACATGTCTCCTGGCTCTCTAACCCCTGTGACTCACTCTGGACCTTTGCCTTTCCCCAGGGGATCAGGGGCTGCACAGTCAGATCCGTGTTGGCCGCTGCCTTGAGGGCCTGCGCCACAGTAGAGTGGACAGGGAAGAAACTCTGACTCCCCACCACGATGTAACCCCCCCACCGTGGTCTGACTGAACTGTCAGGGTGGGACATTGCAGACTCCTTGGGAATGTTGTTTCCCATCCCAGGGATGAGCGCTCCCGAGCAGCACATGTGTGGCAGGGCCAGCAGGGGCTGCCTTGTCCCCTGCAGCCCATCACTGTGTGACCCCATCGCGCCCGCAGGGAGGGCAGAAACAAACCGTACACGTGTTTATTCACTCTTTAGCCTACAAGGGGCCAAGGCTCCTGCACACAGTGAGTGGTCTCTGTGTTGCAGACAGCCTGGGACCCCCGAGCGTTTTGCTGCACCCTTCCCAGGTTGTGAAGCTTGGCCTCTCCCCCCACCACCCCCCTCCCCGAGCCTGGCGTATCCCAGTGCCTCAGCTCCCTGGTTGTGGCCGGGTGTTGGACCCCTGTCCCAGCCGACGATTTATGGGCAGGGGCTGCAGCACCACCCGCTGGGGGCTCTCCAGTGCCAGCCTCGGGCTGTGACACAGCTGGGGGTGTGGAAACGGGCCTCGGGACCTGCTGGGGGAATGAGCTGTACCTGGAGCTGAAGTCACCTTCCAGAGGCCCGGCCGAGCCTGGAGGGCTGCTCCTGGTGACGACTCAAGGCGTTGCATGCACAGACCCCGCTTGCGCGGGAAGGAAACCGGAGCTGGCTGCTGGGCTGCAGGCTGGGGAGGAGGGAGAAGCGGCGAGAGCACACGGTGCAGGAGCTCTGCGGCCCCGGCTGCCATCCCCAGGCTCCCCCCGTGCAGCACAGCAGGGACCCAGAGCGTGAGGATCTGCATCCCCCCGGGCACAGCTGGATGTCCGGGTGGGAGACACTGGTGGTGTCACAGCGCTGTCTCCAGCTCTTTGTTCAGGGTGGGGTGACGCTGGTTCAGGTCCCCTAAGTCCACCGTGGTTTCCCCAGGGGCTTTCAGGCCCGTCCCCTGGCTCGCACGGGGCAGGGCGGTCTCCGAGGCGGAGGAGGTGTAGCCGGGCAGGCTGCCGGGGGCCGAGAGCAGCAGCCCCCGCTGCTGGGTGCCCCCTGCCCCCCGCCCCGGCAGGCTGAGGCTGCAGCTGGCGGTGGTGTGGGAGGCCAGCCCGCCACAGCAGCAGCTCCCGGCCGCGCTGGTGGCTCGCGCCTTCTGCTTCAAGTCCAGCGCCAGGCTCCTCCGAAAACGGGCTTTCTTAATCTCTGCCTGCACCTGAGGGAGAGATGGGAGGTGGCTGCTGGTGCCCAGAGCCAGCAGAACGGGCTTCCCATCCCCTGGTTGGGGCTTTTTTCCTCCCTCCTTTCCGAATCCTACAGAGGGGGATGGATACGAGTTTTCCCTCTGGTTATCCCAGCCTGGGGGCTGTGGATTAACTTCCCCGACCCTAAAGGGAGTAAAGGATGTAAAGGAGCCCAGCTGCTCCTGCCTCTAACTCACCTCCCCGTTGCAGAAGCAGTAGATAAAAGCCACGAAGAAACCCTGCCCAAAGAGACAGAGGTGGAGCTTGAGTCCTGAGCCGGGATGCCAGTGCACCTCCCCCACCCCACACGAGCATCCCTTGGTGTTGGCAGCCGGTGGCCCCGTGTCACCAGACCTGAAAGGAGTTGAAGAGCATCTCGTAATGCATCTGGATCTGCCACAGGACCCCAGAGACTTCAGTGTAGGGCATGGCCATGAACACCACGTAATGCACTCCGAAAAGCGGCATCAGCACCAGCGTGGACTTCAGCAGCTTCCTGAGAGGAGAAATGCCGTGAAACAGGACGTGCCAGCCGGCCTGCGGCCCCCTTGGTACCGTCCAGGCCTGGAGAGCAGCTGCTTCAGCCTCTGCTGCTGCTGCTGGAGCTGGTTTGTGCAGAGTTACTGAGCACTGTCCGGCTTGGAGAGGGAAGAGGCAGAGCCGGAGCTCCTGAGCCCGCTGCTGGACCCAGCAGAGCTGCCAGGAGCGCTGGCTGCCATCGTGCCGCCTCCCTCGCTCCCGCAGCCGATCCCCGCTCAAGGAGAACCCCCCTGAGCTGAGGGGGCAGAGCATGAGCTAGACCAGGGCCAGGACGTGGTTTTGCTGCTGCCAGGACTTGCCTGTACTGCTGCCGGGGGTCCAGCTTGCCGGTGTTGGTCTCCCAGAGCTTGGAGGCCAGGACTCGGACGATGTTGAGGAAGAGGAAGAAGTTGACCTGCCGACAGGCACCCGCTGAGGTTTTGTGGCCTGCAGCGGCTGGGGCCTCCCCAAGCAGCTTCTCCAGATGAGGACAGACAGCTCTGGGTGAGCCACAGGCAGGGACACGGGGGCGGTGCTGTGGCCAGAGCTGGGAGGCACCAGTGCCCCTGGACCCCTCT
This sequence comes from Heliornis fulica, assembly GCA_013399135.1. Lineage (NCBI taxonomy): Eukaryota > Metazoa > Chordata > Aves > Gruiformes > Heliornithidae > Heliornis > Heliornis fulica. The sequence goes on along the minus strand of VXBZ01010978.1, from coordinate 56,973 downwards.
GCACCGTGTGGGCCCTCCCTGGGCGCCAGGGGAGCTGGGGACACGCTCCAGGGGCTGGGAGCCAGCAGCTCCGGGTCGCGATCGTCCCGTTTTCCCCAGACTGGGAGATTCCACCAGGGGATTCTTACCATGATAGCAGCCAGGATGGGGACCTGATAAATCCACTTCATGTTTCCTGCACTGAGATCCCAGCACCTGGAGAAACCAGTAAAGAAACACCTTGGGAAAACCTGAGACCACTGGTCAGGAGAAGTGCTGGTTAATGGCTCCCTGTCCCCATCCACCCACCCTTTACCTGCCCTGGGTGAGGCGTGTGGGTTTGTGTGCACCCTGCCCCAGCGTGGTAGGAGCACCCATCAGCACTGACCTCCCTGGAGCTCCTGGGCCACCTAAAGCTCCTGTTGCACGTTCTGTGCTTTTCTCTCTTGGAGACATTGACCTTCAGCCTTTACCTCTGTGCTGTTTATTGATCACTATTGATCAATGCTGTTTATTGATTTATGGTGCAAACCTGCATCCAGCTTCCTCCCAAAAGCAGAACAAACCCACTCCTGGTTACTGGCAGTTTTATGTGTGTCTGTTGAGGCCTCTTGTTCGCCTCAGAAAACGTTTTTCTTTTGAAAGTTCTGGAACACCCAGATTTTTTCCCTGCAAACCAGCCCTTCCCCTCGATGGAGCCGGAGGGGGTCGACCTACGTACTGCGTGTCTGCGAGCGAGGCCCTGACGCTGGCCCAGACGGACACAAACACAGCAGGGAGACCTGGAAGGGCAGGAACCAGTGAGGAGCACGGGTGAAGCAGACAGACCTGGTGACTGGCAGCTCGTCTGCATCCCGTGCCCTTATCTGGACACTCGGTGCTGCTCGGCTGTGGCTGCAGCCGCAGCTCCCAGCTGGTGGCCACAGCGCGGGGTTGAGGTCCATGCTTACCCCAGCCGATGATGATGAGGACCCACAGGTAGTTCTTGTTGGAGAGGAAGGCCATGAAGATCAAACTGTGCAGGTAGAGACCTTCCACCAGGATCCAGTAGTGGTTGGTGGCCAGAAAATAGAGGAAGAGAGTCACCACCACCTTGCAGCCAACCTGTGGGTACACAGAGAGGTTCCATCTCAGACTGTCCCCTGAAAGCAAAAGCTGGTGGCTTCTGCCAGCAGAAGCCAGGCTGTGGCCCAGACATGGCTCATGTAGCTCTCCCCAAGAGGAGGAACATCTTCCCTGGGATGCTCCAGCACTGGACACAGAGCAGGTTCTCCCAATGTTTCCCACAGAAGAGGTGTGTCCCGTACCAGTACACCTGGAGTGACCCACGTCCTGTGTGTCCCCGATCGCCACTGCGGGACCAGGATGGGGCAGAGCTGCTGGTGGCCCTTCATCCCTGCCCAGCTGCAGCACCCCCAAGCAGCCAGCCCCACTCTGGAAGGTTCCCGAGCACACCCCCTGCACCAGGGCTCCAAATCCCCTTTCCCTGATCCCCCCTCAGGTCTCAGCAGGCACTTGCCAGGTGGCTGCGTTGTCCCGGCGAGGGACCCGTTTCTGCCTTGAAGTCGTCGCCCCGCGCGTGCCCGGCCGACGTGCCCGAGTAGAGCACCAGGTCCTTGAGGAAGATGCTGGCGGCCCGGCAGATGAAGGAGGTGAAGAGGTGCACGTGGATGTAGTTGCGTGTGCAGTGCAGGCGCCTGCGGACGAGGGGGTGACACCAGCCCAGCTGCCCAACAAACTCATCACACGTGGGCTCAGGCAACTTGAGGGGGGAGGACCCAGAGCAGGTGAGCTCCAAGGTGTCACCCCCCCCCAGCACAGAAGCCAGATCTNCATACTGGGGGTGGTTTGGGGCTCTGGGAAAGGGTCTGATGTTTGTGCTGGGCTTTGGGCTGGTTCCTGCTCCTCCACGGGGGGTCGTGTGTGTGGATGGTGGGAGAGGACAGTTGTCCCCAGGCAGGGAGGGGTTCAGCTGCCCCTTACTTGAAGTAGGAGAGGATGCAGACGGCGACGATGAGGGCGGCCAGGGAGGTGGAGTAGCCGATGGTGTACATCAGGTGCAGGCGGTCAAACACCTCCTGCGAGAAAAGAGCTGGGTCCACCCCACCTCCTCAGCCCAGGACCCCCACACTGGGGGATCACAGAAGGAGCAGAGCTTGGGGCGTGGAGGGGAAGAGCCCCCGCTCCCAGCAGCTCCCATGGCCTTTGCTGCACCCTGCCCTGGTCCCCACCCCACCCCTTCTCCCTTGCCCGTGAGCAAGGTCACCTTCTCGCGGCTCCGGCTCTCGGAGGAGAAGAGCAGAGCACACTCCGTGTAGTTGGCCCAGGTCCTGTTGCTGCTGAGAGCCACGGCCCACGTCCCCTCGGCGCTGCAGTACCTGTAGGCTCGACCTGGGGACAGCCACGGTGCCGGGACACGTCCCTGGACTGTCACCGAGGTGAGGTCGCCCCCTGCCCGCGGCAAGCGCTCACCTTGATGGTTGAAGTCGTAGATGTAGTCGGGGCAGGGCACGGACACGTCCTGGCTGGGGGAGCCCTTCGGCCAGCAGATGATCCCGTCCCACTCGGGCAGGCAGCTGGTGTCTGGCCAACATCAGAGACATCTGTCTCGCGTGGGGCCACCCCACAACCTCCAGTTCCCCCCACATCTACTGGAGCAGGGCGCTGCCCCGCCATCACCGTGTCCTGCAGAGCAGGGGGAGCCAAGGGGCCACCAAGGAGAGGGACATGTCCCATCACATCCCACCTCCTCCTGGGGAGCCAAGGCTAATCAAGGCAATGGTTTAATTAGCACCTAATTGTGCCCAGACCAGCCCAGAGCACAGCAGCACCCTGCCCCTGGGGGCTACGTGTCACCCCAGCCCCGTCCCAGCGTGCAGCCAGCTCCAGGTCTGACCCACACAGAGGGGGGATGCTACCTCTGATCTTCTCCAGTTGGGCTTTGATGTCTCGTTGACATTTCTCCTTAGCTTCCACCAGGAGATAGATCTGCTCTTCCTTCGTGAGAACATCGTCGGGGTCAACCTGCCAAGACAAAACCCAGGGGTGGCCCCTGTCCCTTGGCGTGGGCCAGCGGTGTCAGATGGCAGCTCCACTCAGGTCCCCTCCTGGTGCTCACAGTTTAGAGGTTGCTCATCCCTGGGACAGCTGGACCCACCCTGGGAGTCTCTGTGTCCTGAGAGCTGCTCGGTGACATGAGCCACCTCCAGCCCTGACCCAGAGCTCCCACTCACGCTCTTCCCAAAGGTGCCCATCTGGGTGTGTGGGTGGGTGGGTGGAGGGGGCTGGCGAGGGATATAGGGCAGGAATGGGGGTTCCAGCACTGGGTGTGCCCAGCTCTGCCCTCACCACATCCCTCCAGCCCCCCCCCCACTGTCCGTAACTCTCCCCACTCTTGGTTGCCCCGAGGCCTCCGAGGCAGCAGCCCCTGCCCTGGGGGCATCCAAGAAATGGAAAATCCATCAGTGTCTCCTCGGCTGCTGGAAAGCTTTTAGCAGGACTGAGAGTCTCCTCCCTCCCCCCCAGCTCCATCCAGCAGCCCTGGGGGGGGGGGGGGCACACAGCCCCTGACCACAGCCAGCTGCAGAATTATCAATATTTAAAGCCAGGAGAGTGACCGGAGGAGCCCGGGGGCTGCGCAGACTTACCAGAGCCCACGCAGACCTCAGGAGGCAGCAGCAGAGCAGAGCCACCGTGACGCCTCCCACGGGCACGGGTGATGCCTCCATGGTCCCGCCGCGCCGCTCAGGTGGGTGCCTCGGGGCCGACGAGCTGGAGGAAGCGAAACCTTCACCTGGGGACCGTGGTGTCGCGCTGTCGCGTTGGGCAGGACAGAGCATCTGCCGCGAGCACCTTCCCGGCTGCGGTCCCCGGCGAGGCGGCGGCAGGGGCACAGCCCCGTCCCTGGGCACTCAGGGCAGGGGGCAGCCCCCCGGGGTGAGTCCCCAGTGCCGGCAGTGCTATGGGGAGCTGCTCATGGGCTTCGCAGGCAGGGGGGATTCTCCCCCCACCATGGTTGTTCTGCTCCGTCTCCGCGCTTTGTCTGCTTTAAGCAGCTCCCGGAGCCTGTGCAAACAATTCCCGCCTGGATGGGGACGGCAGAGGTTTGTTGGCTCAGCCCTAGGTGCTAAAATCCTCTTCGTTCAGCGCAGATTCCTCTTTTCAGAAGCTTCTCCCGCTGGTGGCTCATTTTTCAGCTGTCACAGCATCCTCCCGCTGCCCCGGTGCCGCTCGTCCCCTCCAGCCCCGGAGTGGTCCCCGGGAGCCGAAGGACGGGGAGGGCGGCGGAGGGTGCCCGTGCGGGAGCAGTGATGCTCCCGGAGATGGGATGTCGGGTTGTCGTTCAGGCAAGGTGCCAGTTTAACCCTTTTCCTTCTCTCGGGGCTGGGCGTGCTTTGGGGGGACGTGCCAGGATCAGTCCTGCCCCCTGCCAGGACAAACACCCCACTGCCCTTGTGAACAAGTCAGTCTTCTGGGGAGGGGACTGGTGGCACTGCAGGCAGGACAGAGGGACAGACCTGGCTGCAGGGACTGTCCACCCTGATGAGGGCCGAGCCAGGGTTGGTGGGTCAGAGCTGGTCCCACTGCAGCTGACACTGTCCCCACCGGGGCAGTCCCCTGTCACCTGCACCTCCTCGGGGAGGCCCCGGGGTTGTCCCCTGCCTTTTGGGATGAGGCAGATGCCCAGTTTGCTCCCACCACCCTGCCAGCTTGAGCACCTTGTGCCCTCCAAGCAGCCTGAGCATCTCCCTGGGGCAAGAGGGGCACAGAGCAGAGTCCTCATTCCCAGCGCGGTGGGATGGGATGAAATCCAAAAGCCCAGAGCCAAACCCTGGGAACAGCAGGCTCGTGTAATCCCAGGCAGAGCTATTGCTGCTTCCACAGGGGCAAAATCCTGCTCAGGGCAGAGCCCCTGCAGCCCCCCACGGGGTTGTCCTGGCAGGGAGGCTCAGCCAGGTCCCAGCCAGGAGACACTGGACCAGGGTCGGACCTTTGCTCGGCTCCTGCGGGGAGGGCAGGGCCGGTGAGCAGAGCCAACCCAAATGCCGGAGGTGCTGCTGCCCCCTCCGGTTCCATCCGACAGAAAATCCAGCCTCTGGTTCTCTCCCGACCGCGGCTCCTTCTGAGTCAAAGAGGGATTAGGGGCATCCCTGGCAGCTGCCCGTCTCCCCGTGGCGTGGGGGCTGACCCCAGCCCGGCAGCATCGCTCCTGCCCCGCTCCTCGGACGCTGGGACGGGAGAAGGGCTGAGCGGTGTCTCTGCAGGACCGGTGTCTCTGAGGGCTCTTCTGGGTGCTGCTTTCTGACCCAAAAGCTGCCGGGGGGCGAGGACAGAGTGACGGTGAGGTCGCTCTGGGGTCGCAGGGATGTGTGTATGGCTGGATGCTGCTGAGGGGGAGGCAGCCAAGCTCAGGGGCAATTTGATTCCCGCTGCAGGAGAAACCTGACCCAGACTCCAAGTTCACAGTTAGCAAAACATGTCGGTGGGTTTTTGGTTGGTTTTTCTCCTTTGCTAAATCGCTTGCTGTATTATAGAGAGATCTGGAAAGCAATCACTGCAAACAACACCCACCCAGCCCCATCATCAGCCCCCTCGGCTTCCTGACTCCGCTCTAGCAGTCGTGAGGTGACGGCAGGCAGCGAATTTCCCGGCAGTTTGCGGCTGCTGCCTCCTCCTGAGAGACCTCGGTGACCCGCAGGCCCCGGTGGAGCAGCGTTCCGGCAGGGCGGAGGCTGGGGGGGCTCAGGGCTGAGCGGTAACACCCCACTTCCCATCCCTCAGCCCTGCAGCAGCTCTGAAACAGCAGGATGAGACCTCCCTGGTCAGACCAGCCCGAAGCTGGGATACAGCACAACCTGAACCACCTGAAAACACGGGTGTAACTGCACACACACCCCACACACGGAGCTGGTGGGTACAACTGCACATAAAGGCTCAGCCTCCGGCGTTTCGTAGCTCTCACACCAGAAGTAGCAGCAACTCCAAAGCAGAGGAGATGCCACCAGCTGCTGTGAACAAGTTTTGGTTATTTATTTCTGTTACCAGAATACCAGCCCTTGGACTCCAGTGCAAACTGGGGGTGGGTTTTCCTCCTCTCAGGATCTGTTGCAGTCTGACTATATTTAAGCTTAGGATGCCTCAGTGTAACCTTGGAGCCCAATTTTCTGGGATGTTGAACTTCGATGGTTTCTTCTGTCTCTTCTGCTGGTCTTCAAGCAGGTGGGAGAGGTGGGGTAGAGCAGGAGCATCTCCTAGAAAATCCTGCTCATGGGTGCTGGGGAGATGAAAGGTGCTCCTGGCCTGAAACCTCCCTCCACAGCCCTCTCGCAGCCCCACTAACCTGGAGCTCAAGTTATGCCCAGCCAAGGGAACTGTCTCAACGGTGCCTCAGGTCACCTGGAGGGTCCACCAGCACCCACCCCCAGAATCACTCCCCATCCCACACCAGAGGCACCAGGAGTGAGAGGTGTGTGTCCAGCAGGTTTTGGGGGTCCTGGGAGATCCCGAGCCGGTTGCTGAACCCCTGTTGCTGACACCATCCTGGCAGAGGTGAGCACGGCTGCCTGCTGCAGCGAGAGGCGCTGAGCCCCGGTGAGATCGCCGCAGAGTAAGCTCCAAGCATGAGGCTGAGGGGATTGTTCCAAGGTTGCAGCTCCTCTGAAATCTTCCACCGTTAACCAGGAGGCTGCAGCTCTCC
>VXBZ01010978.1:6815-41239 GCA_013399135.1 Heliornis fulica | reverse complement strand
GGCCGCGCCGAGCCGCTGCCGGGGCACGCACTGAGGCGGGGCCGGGGCCGCCCTGCTCCGGGCTCGGCGAGGAGGCGGAGGCCGGGGAGAGCAGGATGACGGTGCTGCAGGACCCCGTCCAGGTACCGACCCCTGGGCGGCTCGGGCTCGCCGCCGCGCTCAGGCCCCGAGGCCCGGCCCGGCCTGGCGGGGGGGAGCCGGACGCGTCGCGTCGCTCGCTCCACGGGGGAGGCCTCCCCGCCGCCGGGCCCTCTCCTGTGACTAGGGGCCGCGCTCCCCTTGGCCTCTCCTGGGAAGGGGCTGCGGTCCCGGCGGTCCCTTTCGCCGGCAGGAGCGGGCCCGGCCCGCAGGGCGCTCCGGCCGATCCCCGCCGCCGGCCCGGGCTCCTCCGCCCTCTTGGCCGGGAGCCTGCGGGGCTGCTGGGTTTCCTCGCTCCTTCGTGTGTCCCTTTCCCCATCCCCCGTGCCTCTGGGACGAGCTGCCCTCGGCCGTTCTGCCCCTTTCGGGCCCCCACCCGCGGGCAGCCGACCTCCCCCGCAGGAGGTGTCGGTCTCCGGCGGCACCGCGGCTGGGTCGGCTTCCAGACAAGGCCCTTTCGGATCCCCCCGGAGATCCCCTGGGAGACCTGTTGATCCCTCTCTCCATCTCGTTTACCTCCCTGCATTTGCTGCTGTTTCATCTTTAAATGCTCTCGGCGTGCTCGGCGCTGTGTCGCGCAAATGAAGGACGTCAGCTCTTCCGAGGAGCCTTGAGATCGATGGCAGAGAAAATAACAGAAATTTGGGGTTACCACCATATTTTAGTGTCATTGCAGCTGCTCTGGTGGGCTTCCTGCTCTTGTTCTGAGCCCCACGTTCATCAGGCATGATTCTCAGCATTCAGAGTTCCTTTTTCTTCACCTTCCCTATATGCCTGCTGCTCTAACGTTCCTGTAATCTTCATTAATTGTTGTCTCACATTCCCAGCTTTTGATTATTTAGGTGTTTATCTGGGTTGTTTTTTCTGTTTATGCTAGGAACCTCCTGGTGTGTCATGGTAGTATATTTTCAGCAATGAGCAAGGTGAAAATTCTTACTTTGGCTCTCCTCTTTGCTTCCAATGGAAAAGTGGGAAGGAAAGGTTCTCCTTTGGAAGCCCATCTGCTGACTTGTCCCTGTCTGTGCAAGATGGTGACATTGATGGCGTTCTTGTGGACCAGGAGTTTGTCCTTGGTGCTGCTATGCTGCTCATCCACTCTGGGAGCCAGGGTCAGGGTGTTGCTGGAGGTTCTTTTGGCCACCTGATGCCTCTTTGCAGTGGCTGTACTTAGGTCATTGCTGTTACCCTTGGAGCTGGACCGGTGGTTTGCACCAGCTGGGTGTTCTAGGAGAACATGGGATGGCAACAGAAAAGGAAGCAAGAGTGTATTGCAGGGTGAATGACAGGAACCAGGATTTAATGTTTCTGATACTGTGCTAATTAGAGTAACCAAGTGGAAAATACTTGCTATTCTGAGAGTTCCCCAATGGAAATGTGTAGACTTGCCTCCATTATGAGAAAGGTAAAGACATCTCTAATGTCATTCTCCATTCCTAAGCTCTACTGGTTTGGATGCTTTGATGATGCTTTGCTACATTGAATATATCTGTTTAGATTCTGCCTGCTTCCAAGTGCCAAATAATCCCTTTATCAGAGGCTCCACCGCTGCTATCTCTGCTGCTGTTCCTTGCTTGCAGTGACACTGGCAGTTCAGGATTTATTCTTTGTGTGGCATTGGTTGTCTTGTTGCTTTTAATGGTAGAGAAGCTACCAGTGCACCATCCAAAATGAGGTCAGCATTTGAGGTCTGCCAGGATCTGCTGTTGTGGTTGGAAGTCCTCTTTGTGCCATGGCTGTGAGCAGTGGTGTAGAGGTTGGGAGTTCAGGGCCTTTCCAAACCAGCTCCTGCTTGTCTTCCCACTGGTGTAACGTGTCCAGTGAGTGGTCTCCATCCAGCAGTACACATCTGTGTGAAACTGGTTGTGTTTCTGAATTCCCTTTTTAGCCAGAGTTCATGTACTTACTCTGTTCTGATTATTTTTTTTTTTAAATGACATGATTGGAAAAGTTGACCCTTCTCATTTTTGTCATTGCAGAGATTTTTCCTGTTTGTTCTCTCACAGCCTGGCAGATGTCTACAGTACTTGGTGTTCCAGGAAAAAAAAAAATCATCTTTACAGTTGTGATACACAAAGTATAATAGATAAATAACAGAACCTCTTTGTGTAGGTTGCTGTATAAATGTTGGGTTTTAATTACATGAAATTAATGTCCCAAAAGGCATCCTGTTCGCTGATTAGATTTTCATGAGCATCTTTAATCCCTCAAGGTGAGCAGAAGTGCCAGACTTTACATAGACACAGAATTCTACTGTAATTTCTGATGTGGTAAATTTAAAACTCTTCAGACAAAAAGCCTTGTATCCCACGTGCTGAGAAGCAGACTGGATTCCTCTCAAATATTTCTGAAATAAACATCTGGAAACAAAATAAGCACTTCCCTGGGAATTCATCTGTTCAAGGTGATCATCTGCTGTGACCTGTTTGAACTCCAAGGCTGCTGACATGGCTGAAAACATGTAGTACCACTCTGATTATTTCCTGGGCAGCCTTTGTGTAACTAGTGAGTGTAGCACAACTTGTCACAGCAAATACTCCTCTGCCCACCCTGAAGGAGTCTGAAATCATGATAGAAACTGCATGGCCTGTCCACAGGCTGTAAAGCATAGAAAACAGTTTCCAGGGCTATACAGCTGTCAGAAAAGAACATCTGTCTTTTGAGAGCTCTTTGGTTTAGGTATGAAGGCCACTTGGACAGTGCTCAGGATCTGGGTAGAGGATGGAGCTGTATGATTCTGGTCTGTGGGTGTTTTCTCCCTCCTTTGAGAATGCCTTGGTGCAGAGCTGCAGCTGGTATGGTAGTTTTGGAATTCCCTTTCCTCACTTTGCATTTGCAAGTTAGTACATATTTAAAATGAGTGGCTGGAGCCTGAAGGTTGGTCTGGTCTGCAAAAAAACCTCATTTCAAACACTTCAACCTTCCCATTCATCTGTTTGTAGCCCTGAGAACAGACATTGCAGCCAAAGTATCTCGTCTCCTTTGCATGCTCTTGAGGGGGCTTCATTGGGTTTCTGTTGACAGGTTCCACGTAGAATTTGGTATCTACCATAAAGAGGAAACTTGGCCTGCATTTGGAGTGAGTTTGTGGTGGTTCTGTGTCCTGTCCTGAAGTCTTCTGGGATTAAATAGCTTTGCTTGACTAAATGCCCCAGAAGTGTTGTTGCTTCAGACCCCTTTTCTGCTGTGGCTTAGCCATTGCCATGTGCTGGTAGTGCTGTATGGCTGCACTGACCTTCTGCTGGAACAATAGTCATTCATGGAAATAGCTCTTCTCTTAAGAGTTGAAGTTTCTGTCCAAAATTTGGTTCCTAAAAGGGGTGCAAGAAGTTGTCCTTTTCAATAGTTTGAGACAGTTGTAGTTTAGACATCTGTTCTCATAGAAAATTGTGACTGTGTATGGCTGGTTCCTTGTCACCTCCCTGTCCTCTTCCTGCTCTTCCAGGGGAGTGTGGACAAGGATCCAGCTCTCAGCCTTCACCTGTTGAAGGCATGAGCCCAACTTGTACATTTTGGATTGCAAAATGACTGTTACTAGATAACAGGGATACCACCAGTGGGCATCTTGCTTTCACTGTGCCTCTGCTCCACAACAGTTGTTATTTGAGCCAGTATCTAGTGTAACACTTGTGATGTGGCACTTATTCCCCCTTTTAGCCTTTGGTGAGGTTTGTTTCTGGCAACTTGCTCCTGGTTGAGAAGTCAGATGACACTGATTTTGCCACGCTGCCCCCATCACTTGTTTTGTAAGCACACTGAGTTTCATCCCTGTGGAGGAAGTATTTTTAACCTGAAGATGACACAACTTGCATGGCTTCATCTGAACATGCAAGAGAGCAGGAGGGAGAGGAGACCTCAGGCTGCTCTAGCCTGGGTATGGTCTGGAAGGTTTACCACCACCTTTCTGCCCATACTCTCAGCACAGAGCAGTGTGCAGCCTTGGAGGCCTTCAAGGGAGCAGGGAGGAATCCCTTCAGCTGGAGTCTGCCTTATCTGGGCTGTGGAGCACAGGCAGAGAGCAATAGTAAGGTGTTTGTATTCTCAGAAGCAAACAAAGAATTTGTTTTTAAATACTTTCACGTGTGCTTAAAAGTACCTGTTGACTTAAGTATGTTGTTGGGACCTACTGATAGGGAGAACATAGGGTCTCAGTGGAGAGTGTGTGTAATATCTACATAGTAATTGGAAGTGCTGGTGTCTGCTGCTCATGGAGGCTGTGTAGGCTTCCTGTGAAGAGAACTCACACATTTTTCACACCCTGAATTTGTCAAGTTTGTGTTGGAAGAAGTAGCATATGGTACACGTAACTCTGATGTTTAGATGTTTTTTTAGATAAAATTGTTGCCTGCCTCCCCTGCTGGGAGCAGCATTACAGGGAGCTTTTCTTTGGCTCAGGAAGATTTCGTTTTGGGAGTGTCTGATGAGTATCAGAAGCTAATTTTGTTTCTCTATTTGCTGAGGAATTGTGGAGAAATACTAGACCACAGCATTTAGAGTGCCTGAGCTCAGATTGTGTTTGGATGGGTGATAAGAAAGCTACTGCAGGCTGGCTGCTGGCTGAGAAGCAGCTTGGGAGGCTGAGCAGGGCTGCAGACCAGCCCTGTGCCCCCCACACAACCCCTCCCAAGCAAGCACACTGCCCCTTGGCATCAGTGTGGTGAGGAGAGGCTGAACAAATCAAGGCCATTATTTTTCCCATCCCATTCCTCTTTTTAATAGGTAACAGTGGTTTTTAATCTGATCTGAAGAAAATTGGCTGGGTGTTTGTTGGGAAACCCGTGTACCCCAGCCCAGTTCCTTGGCTGGGTGGCTCTGGGAGTGCAGCTGATGGTGGTGGCAGCTCAGTGGTGTGTGCTGTGTGGACACCCACATGCACAGGTGATTTCACTGGGCAATGCCACTTCTTGAGCCTGCACAAATATGGCCAGTCCCAACCTCTTGAGTGCTCAGAAGAGATGGAGTAGCCTGAGGTAGGCAGCTGGTTTTGGCCAGCAAAATGCAAAGACAGGTTGTGTTTGTATATGATTATACATATCTCAAGGTGTCCATCTCATTTGCATTGCATTCCTTACTGTGTGATACCTCCCCATCCCAGGTAGTGGCAGTGAAGAGGAGGCTGATGAGCACAGACCCAAAGTGCTGCAGCAGAAGTCAGAGGATTGATTCATTTGGTTCCCAAGGGAGCACTTACACCTCTGGAAGAGACACACTGTGCACCTGCTGTGCTACTCACAGCACTCTTGGATGGAGACCTGCAGATGCTGGTGGGATCTCTAGTGCTGGTCTTCAGCTGGTGCATGACTGCAGTGCAGGGTTGTTCTGGTTTGTTTAGGAGACCTAAACAAACCAGAACAACCCTGCACTGAGTTGAAACAACTAAAACTTGACCTGCATGTTTATCCATCTCTTTTCTTCTTAGGACTCCAGCAAAACAAGATTGCAGTCAAAAGACAAAGTTCAAGGGCTAATGAGTTCCACTTTTAAAGCTCCTCTCTAAACCCAGGTTATTCCCTTGTCTTGCAGGCTGCTATATGGCAAGCGCTTAACCACTATGCGTACCGCGATGCCGTGTTCCTGGCAGAAAGGTTGTATGCAGAAGGTATGTACCTTGCACAGTGAAAGTTGATGTGTTTTCTTTGTTTTTCCATTTTGACTTGAGGTTTTTGAGTCTCTGATCCTGCTTTGGTTTGGTGGGGCTGTGGTGATAATGAACATTCTGCTTGGGGAAGGTGGAGGAACACCCTGCAGTTATGTTGGAGAATCGAATCGTGTAACAGCAGCAATGTTACTTCACAGTAAAACCTCCTAAAAATTAAACTCAGAGTTGTGTGTTTAAGTGTTTACAGTGATGTGTGGTGCAGTGTCCAATGGCAGAGAGGTTTTTTAAGTTACCTCAAGCATTGCATCTGTCCCAAGGGCGCTTGGGGTTAGGTGCAGTACACATTCTACACGTTGTCTTTGCTAGTAATGCTGTTCAGATATCTTGATTTCCTCTTTCAGTTAACAGAGCAATCTTAAAACCATGAGAGGAGCATAGCAAATAGAACAGGAGGGATCAGAACACAGGGAATAGGTATCCCCATAAGTAATGTTGTACCAATGTAGCACTGTCAGATTAGGGGAGCAAAGATCAGTACTTTCCCCGAGGCCCCCAAACTTTGTTTTCTTGTATTCTGGCCTTGTTCTTCCTTAACCTTTCTTCTGGGACCTTGGATGTGTTTTCTGTTCTTCTCTGCTTCTTGCTTCCCCTGTCGTGTCAAGACTACCCATGAAATTTGGGGTTCCCATCTGGCACTTAAAGAGTCTTATGTAGAATATTCTGGAGCCTTATCTAGGTGTGTGTAAGACATGTGGTGTTTTAGGGGTGACATATCTCCCCCGAGAGCAGCACACTGAGCTGCAGGGGAATGCTGGATTGAGGGTAACCACCAAGGATGTAGGAACCAAGAGAGTCACTTTTGCAGCAGCCAGGAGAAAATGTCATGACTTGGTACTGGTGCTGTCTTTCTGGAAGTACTCTGGGGGAGTACTTCAGAGCTCTTCTGGTGGCCAGCAGTGCTGAGAGCAGTGGGCATGCTGTCACTTGGGTTGAGCTGTGAGCAAAACATGACTTTCACTACAATAAGTAGTTACAGCATGAGTAGAAGCTTCTGAACTTGAATATGGTGACTGTGTTGGCAGCAGTGGTTTTATTCAAAGAACACTTGGAAGTCCACTGGTGATTGCTGTTCTTGTGTGGGCATCTGTGGTGTCCTAGTTGCCCAGCACTCTCAAAGTGTATTAAACTAGTGGATAAAAGGATTTATTTAATTTTCAAAAAGATCTTCTGGCATCCCTAGGATACAGCTAATAAAATGTTCTCTTGTTGGGTCTTTTGTTTTCATTGTCACCATCTGGGTGATGACACAAACCTGAAACCAGTCAGTTGTCAGTGCAGCAAAGGATGTCAGCAGGATGCACTGACAGGTTTTTGTACAACACTCACACTGATTTGTCAGACTGCTGTGTAGAGCAATGAACATATATCAGGATTATTTTTTTTAATGATGAATTTAATTTTCATGGTAGGATTTTCATTGAGTAATGTGGATTTCTTAATTATTTGGAGACTTAAGATGCTTGCATTCCTAGGCAGCCTTTCTTTAAACTACATCATTGCATAAGGGTGATGTAACATCTGGTGAAGTACAAAGAACAGGGCAAGGCACTGTGGCTGTGAGTAATCTGTGAGTGTACCTGGCTAGATCCCTTTTGCTCCAAACCCAGAGCAGAGTTAGAGGTTGTGCAGATCTCTCACACAGCCCCAGTTTAATGCTCAGTGGACACAGCAGTGTGTCAGTGCTCGCTGTTGCCTGACAAAGGTGCCTTCTCTGATGTTGAAAGCTTCAGCTGATAAATTTTACAGTAAGGTTTAAAAGTGACTTCATGGGTCAGCCCTGTCCTTTATGTTGTAATCATAAATGCAGTCAGCAAGTCTGACCTCAGCCTGAAATTTGCACGCTGTGCTCTGTGGATAGTGTTCAGGGTGGCACACCATTCATCTCTGCAAAGGGTGAAGTGCTGAGGCAGACATCAAACCCAAATACTTCCAGTTTCTGCCCTAGAGAAATGCTTCTGTATTGGTTACTCTTGTTCTGTTTAGATAAGAGACTTTTTTGTTATTATTATTTCCCCCAAAACTTGAATTTGTGAACAGGTCTCGGCTTGGGAATAAGGTTTGTAGCAGAGCTTGTCCCTATCACTCCTTTCTAGCATAAAGCATCTGAGTGGAAGTGTTAAGCCATGCTCCAGGTGAAATGATGAGTCTAGGCAGCAAAAAGGACAAGATGGTGTTGGGTGGAGGTGACTGGTAACTGGGTGACTTTAATGGTCACTGAAACTGGAAAATCTGCTCCACTAAACTCATGCAGTGGTACAGTATTAAATGCTTTAGAAAGGGCAGAAGTAACATTGCAAGCAGGGAAAGACCACTTGAAATTAGGCTTAAAATTGTTAATTAACCTGCATAGACTGAAATAGATCTTCCTTCTGAAAGTTCTTGTGCTGCATAAGAGACAGAGTTGGGCACTGTTTAAACTAGTGCCAGGTATTACTAGCAGGTGTGATGATGCTCAGAGCTAAGTCTGGTGTAGCCAGTGAGTTGTTAAAGTACTTCTCTGTTCTCCTGGGAATGACAACTCTGCTTGACTTGTTACTTTAACAAGCTGGCTTATCACTTTTTTAGGTTGGGTAGCCAGAAGGATCAAAGTTCTCTTACAACAGTAGGAGTTGGTGTGGTGGAAGTTTGTTATATGCCAATAAATAAAGAGATGCCCTTCGTTCAGTAAGGAATTTCTCCAGTGTCAGTACTTGTTTTCTGGTACCTTGTTGCTAGCTGGGATTACTCCCTGCTCCCAAATTTCTTGCATCCAAATGGTACAAAACCCAAGTGAGTTTTTTTTTTCTTCTCCTTTCAGTGCACTCGGAAGAAGCGCTGTTTTTACTGGCAACGTGTTACTACCGCTCAGGAAAGGCCTATAAAGCTTACAGGCTCCTAAAGGGACACAGCTGTACTACCCCACAGTGTAAATACCTGCTTGCAAAGTGTTGTGTTGACCTCAGCAAGTAAGTAAATCCTTTCTGTTCAGTGTAGGCTTACAGATACTTTATTTCTCTTTGGAAGCTGTCATAATGCATAAGCCAGTAATTCCTCAGTCCTTCTGCTCTAAAGTTATTATCAGTTGAATTAATTTTGCTTTCAAATATACTATATGAGCTATATGCTATATACTATGAGCTAACTAATGTTAGCTCATATGGTACNAATTAATTTTGCTTTCAAATATACCTAATGTTAGCTCATGTGGCATAAACCTGTTAAAGGCCTAACTTTCAAAGAGGGAGAAAACCTTGACTGCTGAGACCTCTCAAAGGAGCTGCACTCTGGAGGTGTTTGTTTTGGTTTTGTTTCTCTGAGACTCAGTTCATTAAGTGTCTCCAGTATGAAGGTAACAGACAGTGAGTTTGCTGATCTTAACCAGTTACTGCTAATGGGTGTGTGCAGGAAAAGACTGCACAGAGATCTGTTTCTAAGGACCTGCACTGAGTCCACACCAAGAAAGGCAAAACTTCTCTGAACAAAAAAAAACTTTAAATACTGTGGGGAGTTTAGAGAAGCATAAATGTCCCTACAGAACAGTTTGTGGCCATGTACTGTGTTTTTTTGTGTGAGTGTTTGGATGTGCTTTTTGAGTGTCCTTCTTTCAGTGACAAAACCAAACTTTATTTAAAATAGGTAATGTGGTGTTTGGAATCTCACCTAGGATAATACAAATATTTTTCAGGATTTGTTATCCTGCTTGCACATCACAAAATGCAGGTGGTCTCAGAGGTAGCTGGAGAAGCTCCTTAGTCTTTGGTACTCTCTTTAGTAGGCAAGTCCATTGACACCAGTAAGAGTAGTGAGGATGTCTTGACTTGCTGAGTTCCTTTTGACACTCTTCACATTTTTGGAGCTATTAGGATAGAGGAGTTTTTTTGCATCTTCTGCTCAAGGGAAATCATGTTAATGCTGTGCTTGGAAAGGTCCCAGTGGAATAAATTTGTAGCTGATGGTTGCCTCCCTTGCTTTTACAAAGTCTGGTGTGTGCATGTAATGTGTACATCAGCCTCTGAAGTTGTTTCAGTCATTCCAGGTGGGACTGCTGAAATGTGTCCTCAGAACTGGTCACATTTAACTGTCACTGTTAGCTGTGTGAGCTGATTTCTACAGCTGCACCTTGTTTTACTGTGGGAATGGCCTGTGCTGATAGAAACATCTACAAGCATGACTTCAAGTGGCAGCAAGAAGAGCTGGTTTGCTTGTGTGGGTGCCCCTCAGTGCCAGGAGAGTGCCTGCCATGCCCAGCTCCTCTGTGAAGGCATTTTCAAGCCTAGCAGTGAGTGGCACTGGTCACTGCAGGTGTATGGATGCAAGCTGAGCCTTTGTTCTGCTCTTGGTCCCCTTTTGCAAGGAAGCAAGGCATTAAAATCTGTGCAGTATCCCAATAATGGATCTTAACTGAGTGCACAGAGCCTTACAGATTGTAGTTCTTAGTTCTGAAACAAAACTAAACTAAGTGTTGTCACTAGGGAAGGTACCTTCAAAGAATGAAGTGCCCAGCAGTTGGTCTTGTCCTGTTCAGCATTATTAATTTGTTGTGTGTGTCTTTGGTTTCAGGGTGGTGTGGGCTTTGGGGTCTGTTTTGGTTTTCTTCCCCAGTGGAGATGTTCAGAGTACTGCATCCCTCTGTTACTGGAGGAATCCATCAACTATTTAAAAATCACTTGCAGGAATTAGTTTGATTGTAGTCTGAAACTTGTGAACACTGGCAGTGGATTTCTGGCCCTGTTTGCAGCAGGGTGAAAACACTGGACTACTAATACTGTGAGCCTTGTAACCCTTTTCACCTCCTTTTTTCTTTTTTTTTTAAAGGCTTGCAGAAGGAGAGCAGATCTTATCTGGTGGAGTGTTGAATAAACAGAAAAGCCATGATGACATTGTTATGGAGTTTGGTGACTCTGCATGCTTTACACTCTCCTTACTGGGACATGTCTACTGGTAAAGTAACTTTTATTGTCTAATAAAGCTTGGAGATTTTTAGTAGACCAAGTCTAAGCCCCTAAGAGAAACCCTAAAGACTTGTTTCGTGGTGTTGCCACTTTGGTTCTTCTGTGTGTATTTTACAGCTGTATAGGTACAACCTTCACATGAAAGCTTTGAGGGCTGCCAGTCAGGATAACTACACATTTAAGTGTTTTTCTTTTGTCTGGATACATGAAAGGCCTCAGTAAATGTGAAATAGGTTGAGGAGGTGTAGTGGAGTTCTTGGGTTCTTCTGCAGTACACCTGGTCCCAAATGTATTTCAGAAGAACTGTCTTTGTGGACAGGCACTTAAATGTTCAGTTTATCTCCTAATATATTTGTGGGATTATTGTCTATAGGTATGTAAAATGGCTGAAATCCTAGTGAACAGGGTCTGTGGGTTTTTGTTTTTTTTTTATAAAAAAAAAAACAACACCAAATCCCTACTACTGTTGGAAAGAACAGAATCTTTCTAAGATGAGAATTCTTAACCTATGCACTATAGTGCATATATAACTCTTAGGACTCTAAGTAACTTTCATCATGTCAAAAGAGCTCAGTATTGCTCTGTGGCTTGGAAAATGAGTAATGTTGCTGTGACTTTCAACATGGTTTTTGTTTTTCAACTCCACTTCTGGAAAGTTCTCTTGAACAAAATTTCGTTCTTAAGTTTTCCTCTGCACTGTTAACTTCTCTTTGCAGCAAGACAGACCGGCTTGCCAAAGGATCAGAATGTTACCAAAAGAGCCTTAGTTTAAATCCTTTCCTCTGGTCCCCCTTTGAATCACTATGTGAAATAGGTAAGTGCAGAACTCTCTCACTGGTGAAGATGTTTTCTGTGTTTCTGGTTATGATGAGCTTTCTCACCTGCTGTTGCTGTGTGACAAGGTTTATTCTCCTCCTCATCCAGAACTAAGTAAGGAAAATGCCAGCAGAATCCTTTGGGAGTGCTTTTGTGAGCATTTAAAATACTTTAAGCTAATGTTTAAATTTCTATCTTGTTTCTTCTATTGTCACTATTTATGATATTGTTAAAGCTAAAAGAGTTTGTTTTCCAGCCTGCAGTCAGTAGACCATTGTTCTCAGAGGCATAGTTTCTAACTTAAAGCAAGTCTTTATCATAAAACTGATTGTAAAAGAACACATCTGACTTAGCACAAGGGACTTTTAAATTTTTATTGTTTTATTTAGAAGCATCCCTTCTAAAATACTTTGTCCCCATCCACCTTGATTCAGGCTGACTAGCCAGCATATAGACTCAGAAATAACCATTTAAATCTCCTTCTAATCTTGCAGGTGAAAAACCAGACCCTGACCAAACATTTAAATTAACATCCTTGCAGAACTTCAGCAGCTGTCTGCCTAACACTTGCACAACATTGGTGTCTAATCACAACATATCCCACAGACAGCCTGAGACTGTGCTCATGGAAACCCCACAAGACACAATTGTGAGTTTGGTTAAAATGTTTGTCTTTAAAGCCGTGTTTCCAGCTTAATTGGAAAATAATCATTAACAACTGCTTTCTGTTTCTCAGGAGTTGAACAGAATCAACCTAGAATCCTCCAATTCGAAATACTCCTCCTTAAACACAGATTGTTCCATGTCCTACATTGACTCAGCTGTGATTTCACCAGATGCTGTCCCTCTTGGGTCAGGAACTGCCATCTTGTCTAAACAGGCTCAAAACAAACCAAAAACCGGCCGGAGCTTACTGGGGGGACCTGCAGCTTTGAGCCCACTAACCCCAAGGTGAGGCCTTGAGAGAAGTGATTTCTGTCCACAGCCATCCTGGTGGTCCTGACTGGGGACAGGAAGGGTGGATGTGCTGCACAACGTGCTCAGTTGTGTGTGTTGACAGCACCTTAGAAATAATGCCACAGAAGCAGCTTCAGTAACTGCAGTTTACTGGAGGGTGCAGTGAGCTGGGGGTTGGTCTCTTCTCCCCAGTAACAGGTGACAGAACTCGAGGTAATGGCCTCAAGCTGCACCAGGGAAAATTTAGGTTGGATCTTAGGAAGAACTTGTGTCCTGAGAGAGTCCTCAAGCATTGGGACAGGCTGCCCAGGGAGGGGGTTGAGTCCCCATCCCTGGAGGGGTTTAACAGACGGGGAGATGCGGTGCTGGAGGACATGGTCTAAGGGTAGACTTGGTGGCGGTGGGTTAATGGTTGGACTGGAGGATGTTAAGGGGCATTTCCAGCCTTAAAAATTCTATGATTCTGTGATTCTTGGTCCTGATGTTCATTTCTTCTGGGTTCTTTAACAAGCACTTGGTATTTAAGGTTAGAGGAGAGGAAGTGTTGGTTCAGTACATCGTGTGTTGTGATGCTTCTAGTGGAAAATTGTTAAAGGAATAGGTTTCTTCTCTGGAATAAACTTCATTATGCAAAGCTGAGAGCTTTCCTTGAGGAATAGCTCATCTCTAAGAGCCTGTGGACATGTGCCCTGTCCTGTGTGCCATGCTGTTTAAACAGTGCTGTGTTCCATGCCATTAATACTTGCATGGCCTGTCCCTGTTATGCAGGAGGGTGAAGCAAGTCTGTATTTCTCAATTTTGGGAATAAAACCCTTTTCTAGTGAAGGGGCTTTTGTGGATGAGGGTAGCAAGTCATTAGAGCATTAACACAGAAGCACAGGATCCTAGGGTTGGCTGAGCCAGTAACCCTGCAGCAGTTGGGCCTGGGTTTAGCCACAGGGTCAGCTCAGCTCTGGTTCAGTCAGACTCTGACCCTTCCTCTTTTTATTCTCAGCTTTGGAATTTTGCCGCTGGAAACCCCAAGCCCTGGAGATGGAACATATTTACAAAACTACACAAACTCTTCTTCTGTCATTGATGTGCCACCCACAGGAGCACCTTCAAAGAAGGTATCTTGCATTCTAGAATGTAGCTGCTGTTCTTTGGATTTCACCTTGCTGTGTACTCTGAAGAAGAGTCCCTAATGGGGTTAAAAGAACGTTGTCTGTGAGCTGAGTTGTGCTGATAATGAGAACCCAACTTGTCCACTGTTTACACAGTTTGTTTTGAAAAACAGTTTAAGTGGGGAACTGTCTGCTGTCTCCTTCAGTTGTGGAAATGGCTTGGGTTAATTGAGAATTAAATTTGACTAATTTGTTTACAAAGTGTGTTTACAAAAAAAAAATCCATTCTCACTAACAACTGTTTAATGCAGTGAAATGATATTTTTACCAGCTCAGGTATATTTATAGGCTAGTGAGGCTGGGTGAGAGGAGTATTTGACTACAGCTGGTCAGGTATTTCCCTGACACATGTTTCCTGAAGTGTTAGTTAAAATTTGTGGTAGAATAGGAATTCAGTGTTACACTGAAACAGCTGTTTCTAAAGCTTCAGTAGTAAGTTTGCAAATCTTCAGCTAAGCAAATGAGTTATCAAGAAAAAAATACACCAGATCTCAAGTAATGATCTGACTTGTAAATATTTTCAGCTTGTGCCACTTCCTTTGGCTAGAAAACCAGATTTTTGTTTTCTCAACATTTTTATAAGCAATAATCTTCTGTTTCTAAATAAAACAAGCCCTTCCCCTCACACCTGAGGCACAGGTGTGGGCAGACTGTCTCTCTGGTGTTACTAGAGACACCTAAGGTGCTGGATCTTCTGTCCCTGCCATCAGAGAGGGACATATGGACAATGATGCCTCTAAACAGGGGATTCACAACTCTTCAGTGTGCAAGTTGGAGTCTGAAGTCAGTCCCAACTTGGAGTTTTCACTTTTTTTCCCTCAAATTACTGTGTTTGTAGAGATGACTTCAAATAATCCTACAAACCTCCAGTGAGCTGAAGCTGATATTTTGCAAGCAGTTCTTGAATTCTAGGTACAGATCACAGCAATCAAAATATTGCTGGTGGTCTGTGGAGGGTTGACTGCTGGAATGGTGCTGTTTCACTCTGCTGCATCTGGTGTAGAGAAAAATAAAAATTGTCTGTCTTACTCAGGAGGAAACTGCCATCGTTGCCATAGTGATAAATGAGAGGTGGAGCGTTGGTGACAGTTGAAGAACCACTTGTTCCTTTCTAAAAACAAAAAACCTGAGGTTTTTTCTTGTATATTTAGTAAATCTGGAAGTTGCATGAGGGATGCTACTGTTCTATAGGTGGCAAAGTCTTTAAAGTAAATCTCAGTGCGAGTTGGTGTTGAATTCCTCAAAGAGGAACATGAATTTCCACCTTTGCTCTGGACACTCACTATGCTGCTCTGTAGGTGAAATTTGGGAGCTGTTAAAAACAGTGTTTATCTTCTCCCACTGGTGTAATGCTTAAAGAGCAAAAAGCCAGTAAGCAGATCACCTTTTTTTCTATTTGGGTGGTCCTCTTGCTTGTGACCAGGAGCTCCAGAATCTCCTTGCCCATCCTATCTCCAGACATCTCGTTAGTCCTGGGTCCTGCTTGCCTTTTGCCTCTGTCTGGTGGCCAGACTCTACTGGAAGAGCCTGCTGGAAGCAGGCTCCATCTGGCTGCTCCCAGTCCCACCCTGCAGTTGCTCAGGACCAGCCAGTTTTCTGTGGTGTGGTTAAACTCTGGCTGTGGTGGGTTGTGTGTGTGTAGGAAGGCAAAGTGCTGTGAGTCTGGACCTGGAGCAGTGGCAGGGTGCAGCCCTTGGGGGTAGGAGCACTCGTGTGGTCCATCCCCTGCAGTAGATGCAGCAGCTTCGGGACCGAGACGCTGCTCTGTTGCTTTGCTACGTGTGGTGCTGCAACACCAAGGTGTAAATTTTGCTACTCCATGCTTAGCATTCTGCTCAGATGCCTCTCTGTGCTGCCACCTCAACAAAATAGTGATAACACCTCTGAGGTGATGCTCACTTTGTCCAGTGTGGACGGTGCTGTGGCGGTTCCCCGGCTGGGAGGCGCCTGGGGCGGGTGGCTGGAGTGGGGGCGGTTTCCTCGGCAACGCTTACGTACATGGATGAAACGTTAGGATGGATCCAGAGGCTTCCTGAGTGGGCAAGCTCGCTTGCTGGTGGCCTCAACTGCCCTCAGATCACAAGGAGACTGAGAAAGGAAGAGCAGGACAAAACCCTGGAAGTCATCATGCAAACTGGTGTTGCTTGTGCTGTCATTGATGCCACTTGCTGATTTCTGATGGCTTAAAGGACATCTGTGCCAAGCAGCCAGCACAGAGCTGAATGCCAGTGCCCCTGGAGTGGGCAGAGACATTTGGTGTAAGCTCTCTTTAAAAGACAGGGAGGGTTGGACCTGCTCTGAATACTGGATAGGATGTCTGCATGTCAGACAATGGATTCCTATCTGAACTTGTTCCCTAGGTCTCAGGTTTATGGGCAAGTTATCCCAGCTCAGCTGCTCCAGGGTAGGCATTGAAGTCTGCATTGAAGTGCTCTGAAGATGTGTGAAGATACAGGACAATGTTTTGGTGCTCAGTCATATTACAGGTTTTTAACAGCTTTCTGTAGAGAAGGAACTTAAAATAGGACATCTCTTAATTCCCTTTTCTTCTTGCACAAACAACTTGCAGTTTCTCACCACTAGATGGAGGTTTTATGTCTTCCAAATAATGTGCATGTAGTTCATAAACTAAGTGTTGCTGACTTTCTAACAGGTAGGCAGAGAAATGCTTTGGATGGGCTTTATCCTGTGTTTATCCTCTGTGCAGTGTTTGATAGAATGGATTTGGTTTGATATAGCAGAGGTTGAGACAACCTAGTGACAAAATAACAAACCTGTAGAAACTTTGTGTTATGCAGACTGTCAGCAGGATAAGCCAAGCTGGAACAAAATCTGTCTTCTCACAGAGTGGAAATAGCCGGGAAGTCACTCCAATTCTTGTTGCACAAACACAGAGCTCTGGCCCACAGACAAGGTAGGGGGAAAAAATGCAAATATCTTGATATCCCCTCGTGCATCTCTGCTCTGGAATTTGCAGCTCTGTGTGACCTGTGTGGGTGTTCCAGCAGCATTCCTCTTTGGATGGCAGAGTGTATTTTTTGATAATTAAGAATAACTTCAGTGGATAACTGGGATGCTTGTGTGGGCTGGTTGGTTCACTTAAAATCTCCTTTATAGTTAAGGATATTTCATTAATAAAGGAAAAAACTGGAAGAAGATTCCACTTGTGCACTTAATGTGCAGCAGGTAGACTTGTATTTATCCCGTCAAATGGGAATATTTATGCTATAGCACTTGAGGATCTTGTTTAAAATGGCTAAAAGCATTTTTAGCAGCAATGGAGTGAAGAGCTGTGGTTGTTAACATGCAGTTTGTTTGCAGTACAACACCTCAGGTACTGAGCCCAACAATTGCTGCTCCACCCAACGCGCTGCCTCGGAGAAGCTCCCGCCTGTTCACTAGTGATAGCTCCACAACAAAGGTAACAAACTTGATGCATTTTGGGGTTTCTTACCCATGCTGCTGCACTAGCAGTTCTATCAGCTTAAGAACAGCTTCTGTAATGAGTATGAAATATCTCACAGTACAAAACATGTCACGATACCATAACGTGTTATCTTTTTAAAGCCCTCGAGTGCTCAACTAAAATAGCAGGAGGAAGAGTATCATGAACAAAGCCAGGGTGCAGGCTGGGTTGGCAAACTCAGCCAGCTGTCAACATGTTTGATAAAATGCTGGAGTTGTTTAGATATGTGTATTGAAACACTTATTTTGAGGAGGTACTCTGAGGAGATACTGTGGGGCTGGGTTGGTTTTTCCAAAACAAAGTTGTTTTCATGTTGGTTTTCCATTCTCCAAATAGCAGAGCAGAAACCAAAGTGCAAGTAAGTACTCATGGACTGCACTTAGGCTGTTGTGAGCATCTGCTGCTTAAAAATGAACTGTGAAAGGGTCAGTGAAGTTACTAAGTGTCTGTTTACTCACAAAGTCAGAGGGCTCGCAGCATTGTTAAGGCTGCAGAGAGGCATAAATCTAACTTCATGCAATTCAGTTTCAAGTTCAGCCATCTGAGTTAAAAGAATCTTTTAAATGTAACTCTTTTCTTGCTTGCAGGAAAATAGCAAAAAATTAAAAATGAAGTTTCCACCTAAGATTCCAAACAGAAAAACAAAAAGTAAAACAAATAAGGGAGGAATAACTCAACCAAACTTAAATGATGGTTTGGAAATTACCAAACTGGACTCATCCATCATTTCAGAAGGGAAAATTTCTACTGTTACACCACAGATCCAGGCTTTTACACTACAGAAGGCAGCAGCAGGTCTGTTTTAAATCTTACTAGACTGTAGTAGAGTAAAATTTACTATGCCTGTGTTTTAAGGTTGAATGAAAAAGGAGTTGCTCCAGTGTTTTCTCTCGTTCCAGTTAGTCTGTAGCTATTGCCTTTGTATAACTATACAGACTGATTGAATCCAGTCAGTACTTTCTTGTGTTCTTTGTAAGCTTACTAGGTGATAAAGTGACTACTTGTGAGTGGAAAGGAGGATCAGAGCTTACAAGATACCAACGATTAAAATATTTTCAGGCAGGATCCTTGGAAACTGATTCAAAGGAGCTATGAGTGACCTGTGTCATCTTCCCTCAAACTGGGGTTTATGTAGTCTGTTCTTTCAGACTTCTCATTTGTTTAAAAACAAGTCTTTATTCAGGTTGTCAGAAAATCCTAGACAAACTGTTGAATTCCTCTCTTCTGGCTCAATAATGTTTCCAGGCAGCCAGAAGGTGTATCCATGGATACCAGACGTGGAAACTGTGTTCAGACCGAAGAGAACGTTTGAATAACTGCTGTAAATGCAAAACTCCAGTTGCTCTGAGCTTCAGAGCTTCTCTGTTCTTGACTACTCAGTTGCTGCCTGAAGGAGTTGTTACTATCTGACTTGTATGAAATGGGGTGATGTGTGGAATATTATGCCAGAGCTAAGAGTGCACGAGCTTGTGTGTGGGAACTCCTGTAAGTGAATTCAGGGGCAGTGCCTGCCACAGTGAGGAGCTTATGGGATTAGCACTTTCAAGTGAATAAGTCTCAGCTGTCTCTTTTCTTTTTTCCACTTTTATTTATTGTATTTTTTCTCCTAGAAGGTTTGATGAGCCTTCTTCGTGACATGGGGAAAGGGTATTTAGCCTTGTGCTCCTACAACTGCAAAGAAGCGATAAATATTTTGAGCCATTTGCCATCCCATCATTACAACACCGGCTGGGTGCTGTGCCAGATTGGGAGAGCCTACTTTGAACTGGCAGAGTACATGCAGGTAGGAGCTGGCTGGGTGGCTTCTCGCTCTCTTCACTTGGGTTTTGCACAGCCCTGCACAAAACTTGCAGGGTTCCTGCAAAAGCTCTGGGAATTTTACAGCTGAGAACTGAATAAACACTGAAGTTGTAGCTGGGTTTAAATCTCGAGTCTGTATCATCAGCTTCCAGAAGAGATACTTGATTTTAATGTTATTTCCTTGTGCATCCAACCATTGGGGTGTCCTCTCACCCACAGCTGTGCTGATGTAACTGTACTGTGATGTTTTAAATTATATCACTGAAGTAATTTGGGTTCTAAACAAAAAAAACCTTCTCTCACCCTCTTCAGCTACCACAGGTTGCACCAGTGACCCAGTTTCCTCTGCAGCTTCAGGGGTGGCAGCATCGGTGTCAAACCGCTTCAGAAGCAGAAGCGAGTGGTTAAGGGTGATTCAGCAGTTCACCTCTCCCTGTTGCTGCTGTCCCAGTAGCAAACCTGTCCATTTCCTAAGAAGCTTTTTAAGACCCTTTTGGACAGATTTTCTGCAGGAGATAACTGCAGTGGGCTTCAGAAGCTGGTTTTGAACTGTACATACAGTGTGATTAGAGATGGAGCATTTTGCTGACCAAGAGTTTATTCTGAAAACTGAGGCCACAGGCCCTAATGGCTTCCTGAAGCAAAGCTCCTTCCCTTGTCACTCTGTGTGTTGTAACCTCAAACATGTTAATGACATGGATGCTGAGACCAGAGTGACCTCATCAGAGGACCCTCAGGAGGCACAGCTGTCCCACGTGCGAGCGGAGCACATACGTGTGTGGTCACACGCTTGCCCACGCCTCCATCCCTGCACGGGCTGTCTGCTGCAGCACCCTGCATGGTGTTTGGAGGGGTGTAGCACTTGGTAGAAATGCAGTAGCTGTAGTCTGTTAGAACAGATAATCCCAACTGGCCCACAACAGCGTGCTGTGACTCTAGGGCTCAGCAGATGACTCCTCCTCCTCTCTTGTGCACCATGATGGAGGCAGCCGTAGGAAGGGCTGGGGTCACTTCTGCCTGCCACAGCTCTGTCAGGGTTTGGCCACTTCCTTTGTGTGAATGGGAACTTCCAGGGCTTGTAGCTCTGCATTAGCACCCTTAGAAGGCAAAGAGGGTGCTCAGTCTGCACAGGAAGCTTCTAACCTCATGTGCTCTGCCTTGGTGGGTGGAATCTTGTTTTAAGTTTAACTTCTGTTTTTAGGCCGAGAGAATATTTTCAGAAGTAAGGAGGATTGAAAACTACAGAGTAGAAGGCATGGAGATCTATTCAACCACACTGTGGCATCTGCAGAAGGATGTTGCCCTTTCAGTTCTTTCAAAGGATTTGACAGACATGGATAAAAACTCGCCGGAGGTATAAAATGCTGCGGCCTTGGGTGACAGTAGGGTAACTGTGGCACAGCTAATGCTTCAGAACAGAGCTCTGAACTCCAGCTCAGGTGTCTTCCACTGCAGGAGCAGAGAAGGGAGTTGGCAGGACTGCCTGAACTGATGAAATGGCTTTGTAGAATTAGAATATCAGCTCACATGGAGCAGGTGGCAACATTTCATCTGTTAATGGTTACTTGAATTTGCATTGGCACCATTCATCCAGGAAGATCGTGGGTCAGTCACTCCTCCTGCTGCTGGTAGATGCAGATAAGGAACATTTTGTTCCTGCACCCCCTTCTAATTGTTGTAGTAAACTCTCTGGCAGTTAAAATGCATTTGCTGTATTTATTTTCAAATGCAGTGTCTGTTTTTATGCCAAACTCTGAACTGCAGTGTGTGGTAGTGTAATGCCATGATGTGTAGGACACCAGACACCTTTCAGTAGGCCCCACAGTAAAGGTAATAGACCTGTGTGTTTATAAATGAGTCTTAGCACAGTTCCAAAACCTGGGGACTTGGCTCACATTGCTGTGTTAACCTGTCTGAGAGTGGGGAAATAAAAGCCAGTGAAGCAGCTGGTAGTTGTAGGAGTCTGGTGAGCAAGAAGTGCACATCCCAGTACAAGGTGACTGGCAGTGCTGCTCCCAGTTCAGGCAGTCATGGGCCACATGGCCATTACTCGATGGTTACAGTCTCAGTGCTGGTTTCTGAGCAGGAGGGAAAGAGGAGGTTGCTGCTAAAATTGTGAGTCTGCAGATTCCAGGTTTGTCAGTTGGGGGGAGCTGAAGAGTGGAAGTGAATGTACCATCTCCCCCATCACAATTCTTAAATAGCCAAGATATTTTATTTCTGGCTTCTCAGCAGCTCCAAAAGCTTTAGTCATTAGTCATCAAAGTATGGAATTGGCACAAACTTGGGTGTCCTTAGATGCTCTGTTTCTGTATTTCAGCTTGTCTAGCTGCAAGGTGTGCTCAGGCCTGTCTGCCTCCCTGGAATGACACTTAGCTATCTGTTTTATTACTTCTTAATCTAGGAGAAAGTTGTATATAATTATGTAAATCAGGAAAAATCTGTTCAGCTCCAGCTTAGTCACTCTTAAGTTGTAAAAAAAGTGCTAATTTCAGTGTTGTTTTTCCTAGGCATGGTGTGCTGCAGGGAACTGCTTCAGCCTGCAGCGAGAGCATGACATCGCGATCAAGTTCTTCCAGAGAGCCATCCAAGTTGATCCAAACTATGCTTATGCCTACACCCTGTTGGGCCATGAGTTTGTGTTAACAGAAGAGCTGGACAAAGCATTAGCTTGTTTTAGAAATGCCATCAGAGTCAACCCGAGACACTATAATGCATGGTAAGCTTTGGGTTGCCTCCCTCCCACTGCATGTGTTACAGAAAGTCCTTCTGGAGAAATTCCTTCTAGGTGCTGCCACCCCTCTCTGAGGACAGAGCTATTTCTGCAGAGGTGTGGGCCTCATCAGTTTGCTAACAAGTTATTTTCAGAAGGAAGGCAAAAAATGGAGCTTTTTTTGTTTCCACAGATGATCTTGGCTGCATTACACCAGCTATTTTGTTCTGTGTAGCACTCCTCACACATCTAGTCTGTTCTTCAGTTGCAGGTGGAAGGGTGGGAGATCTGCTCCTTTACACCTTAGGATGCAGTCTCTGAGGAAAAATACATAAAGCAGTAAGTTAGGTCTGCTGGTCTGAGTCAGTAGTCTTGAGGAACTTGTGTGTTTACTCTGGAGTTGTTTAGCATCTCTATATCTGACTTCTATAAATTCTTCAAGCTACTCAGTTGAGGCAAAGAAAAAGAAACAAGCTAATTTTTGACATAGCTTTCCTCACCCCCCCAAGAAATTGTATCCCCTGCTGGCTGGGGTTGGCCAGCCTGCAGACCACTTCTGCCAGGTCATACTCACTGACAAAGACTAGTTTGATTAGAATACAGCCTTACTTAACACAATTGTTCTTCTGATTGCAGGTATGGGTTGGGAATGATTTATTACAAGCAGGAAAAATTCAGTCTAGCAGAAATGCATTTCCAGAAAGCACTTGATATCAATCCTCAGAGCTCGGTCTTACTCTGCCACATTGGAGTAGTAAGTAGACTGCACTTAACTCTATCCTTGTGTTGTAATCTGCCTCCTGTGCTTTGTTTGCACAGAAAAGTAGTTCTGAATGTTTTCAACAAACAAGTTCAGAGTTCCTGCTGGGGGATCTGAAGTGCCATGTGAACAAATAACCACAGGATTAATGTGTTGGGGGGAAAAAAAAAATCCCTCCCCTCTCTCCAAACTGCTTTAGTCAGTAGTGGAATGATACAACAGGTCATGTTTGAGTCAGCCAGAGGAGCAGTGATGTGACCATTGAGACTGAGCAGATGTGAATGTGAACACAGTATTTGTTATACTTAATACATATGTATTAAGTATAGGGGGTAAAGGGGGTGTTATACTTAATACATATGAAATTAAGTGGCTTTTAACTGCTCTTGCAACTCTGAAATACACAGGGACTCCCCTCCCCTTTCAGAGTGCAGTGTTTTTGTCCTGGCTCTGTCCCCATTGTCCTCACTCCAGTCACTTGTAGGTGTGTGGCAACCTCCTAGCTAGCTGTAGCAAAGTTGAAGTAGCAGGCAGCTGCTTTGGCTGCCATCAGCTCAGTTAAATTCACAGGGCTGCTTGAAGCTGGTCCCTTACCTCCCTGCTGCAGTGGTCATCCTGACCAGCAGCTTCTCTGGGAGCAGTTCTCGATGTTCCTGGTGTGGCTTGAGGCTGTGTGATTGAGGGATCATTAGCCACTGTCACTCAACCTGCATGGCAGCAAAGCTGTGTCAAACACTACAGGGATGGTGGCTGCTTCTCACTTACCTGGAGAAAGACATTGAGGTCCCTCCTGGGCAAAGGTCAGGGAACTTCTGTGAGCCTTTGGGTGGGGAGAACATTTTGAGGTGGTGGCAAGGTGCACTTTTCCTGTAAGAAATCTTGTGAAGTCCTGGTCTAGAATTGGAGTTTTTTTTAAAGGAACAGACTGTAAGTAAATGTAGTCAAGTGGGTTTGTCCTTGACTGTCAGGTGTGCTCTTTTCCATCTTAAAATTGTTTTCTTTCTGTACTAGGTCCAGCATGCACTGAAAAAATCTGAGAAGGCTTTGGATACCTTAAACAAAGCCATAAACATTGACCCGAAGAACCCACTATGCAAATTCCATAGAGCTTCTGTATTATTTGCTAATGAAAAATACAAGGTGAGCTGTCAGCATGCACCAACCCCTAAGTTACCTTTTAAATAGGATATTTAAAACTGTAGCTGGGAATGGGGATGGGCTGGAAGCTAAATGCTTACAGGTTAATGCTGGGTAGCACTGGGGCTCGCAGGAGGAGCCTGGGACATGGCCCTGTGTTCCAGAGGCTAATGTCAGGCACCTGCTTTGACACAGGTCACCTTTCTCAAAGAAACAATGCTGTTGGGGTTTTTTAGTGTTATAAAATCTGGAGACAACAGGTAACACTTCTTAATTATTTTAGTCTGACCCTGGAAAAAGAGAAGAAGGGGAAATTCTTGCAGCTGTCACCAACATGTGGCTGCGTTAATCATGAGTCTGTGCTAAATTACTGAAGGGCTCAGCAGACTGAGCAGTGACAGTGGTGAGAACCAGCCCTTTGAGGGGCTGCTCTAGGGAAAATGAAGAAGTTGAGCAACCTTGGGCTGATCTCCTGCTGATTGTACCCTGCTTACAGTGAGCAAAGATCTTCCTGGTGACTGTTGTCTTCTGGAACCGTGGTGGAGTGATGTTTTGGCTGTAAAACACTTGGTCTCTTTTCTTTATCAGGCTGAGACTTGTAAGACTAAAGTTATGCTGTTTGCATAAACTGCATAGAACTGAAATGTTGGTTTCCAGCTCCAGGACCAAGAGAATGCTGATATTGTGATAAGTCTGGCTAGTGTTGGTAAATAACTGTAGCTCCA
This sequence comes from Heliornis fulica, assembly GCA_013399135.1. Taxonomy (NCBI): domain Eukaryota; kingdom Metazoa; phylum Chordata; class Aves; order Gruiformes; family Heliornithidae; genus Heliornis; species Heliornis fulica. The sequence continues at coordinate 16,977 of VXBZ01010978.1, read as the reverse complement.
CTCTTCTGTTGATGCAGCAAGCTCTAATGTGAAGTTTTCTTCACATTAAGTTTTAGACTGTTGAATAGAACATTTTATAACCAAACCCAATGTTTATTTCAAACTGCAGACTAAATATCTTCAGGTAGAATTTATTAATAAAACCAGGTTACTGTTGCAGCAGAACAAATTGCTTCAGTGTCTACAGTTTAAAATGAAAGTAGAAATTTCACTAAATATTTTGGACTTCAAATGCTTAATATAAACATAGTAATCACTTGTGGAAGTCTGTGGATAGGTATCTAAAACCAGAACCTTCCAGAAGCATGGACTTGAGCAGCACATCAGCACAAAATACATTGATGCTGTTACTTGTTGAGGGTGATGGGGAATTTGTTGGAGTTGAGAGCTGTGCTGTAGGAAACCAGAGGCCAAGAAACTTCCCTGTTTCTGTGATAATGGGGCTGGAATAGGCCACAGTGTTTAAATGAGACACTAATGTAAGAGGCATTTTAAATGCTTCCTGTGATGTGGTACCCTGGCTGTAAATGTGACTATTTTTTATTACTTAGTGCTAAGTCACAGTTTAGTGATGCCATAACTAGTTGCAGACTGCTGCTTTGGGCTTACTAAGCTCTATTTTTTTTCTCTCTCCCTCTTCAGTCTGCTTTACAAGAACTTGAAGAACTGAAACAGATTGTTCCCAAAGAGTCTCTTGTTTACTTTTTAATAGGAAAGGTAGGTAAAGCTTTACTGTGATATATGTTTTTGGCTTCCTTTCTTGCAGAAATGTATGCTTAAAGAGAGAACTTGATGCCTGTCACTCTGCTGTGTCCATGTGGAGCAGTATTCTAAAAATTCCTAAAGCTTTAAATAAGGGTCACTGCTCCCAGCTTTGTTACCTGTTGGCTTGGAAGTGTAAAAGACAGTAATTACTGGAGCAGCCTTCAGTGCTTTGAAACAGACCAAGAAAAAAACAGACCAAGCAAGTGTTATTGCCTGCTTAGGTCTCACCACTGCCAGCATGAAAGATAAATAATTTTAAAGCAAGAAATTAATCCCTGTACAGCTACCTCTGAAGAGAGGTGGGGTGGCTACATGCAGAGCCATAGATCTTCCCTGGAGACGGGTTTGCATCGAGACCTGATCCGATACGACAGCAACAGTGTGAGCAGTGAAATCCTGAATGTCTTGAGGGATGCTCCAACCACCAGTGCTGGTTATCTGTGGGTGTAGCTATTAAAGCTGAGTCATGTTCTGATGCACTGTGTGAGATTGCTGAACAGGGAGTAATTGTGGAACACTCCTGAGTCTGTCAGTGGCCTCGGAATCCTTTGGAGAAGCTGTCAGCTGAAAGTGTTGTCAGAGACTATCAGCTTGAAAGTAAAAGTCTTTAATGAGGCTAATAAGTAGGCTGGGCCAGGAAAAGATACTGCTACATGAATATGAGCACACAGCTGACAGCCTTTTGTTTGATGCTGGAGAAGTAACTGCTAATAGAAATCCTCCTTCTTCCCCATCTTCTCTGCTAATATGCTTTAAATAAATTCTGTGACAGTCCTCTGTGGGTGTCTGGTCACTGGGAAGCAACAAGACAGACAGACCTCTAGCACAGTGCTGGCTAACTCCTAATCAGCAGGGTGAATTTATTGGAGCTGGAGAGAGGCCAAAAGATTTGTGCCAATGGTTTTTACTGGTATTTGTCTAGGAGTTGCTGGACCCCTAAATTGACATTAGAGTTGCTGTGTCTTGGCAAACTAGAAGCACTTTCACTGTTTAAATGCTTCACACAGATAAATGACTTGCTCATGTGTCCTTCATGATAACAAGAGCTTCAGCACAAGCTGCAGTGACAGAGGTGGGAGAAATATGGGCTGGGCTCTGCAGTGCAGAGCTGTCTGGAGGTGCTGCTGTACAGCCAGCAGGACAAGCCAGGCGTCATGTAACGTCCTGTCACTTTCTCTGCCTGCAATGGCAGCTCAGATGCTTCTTGAGGATGTAAGAATGGCTGTGCTGAGTCAGCTCCTGCCTCTGCTGGTCCTCACTGTGAGAGCTGTAGGGAAGAGTGCAAGATTAATGTGTTCCTGTGGTGGTACTTCCCCAGACTGTTCTGGCATTAGAAGTCTGAGACATGGAACTTTTTCTGAGCCATGGTAGTTTTGGGGGGTTTCAGTGAATCAAGAAATTGGGGTAAGACAAAAGAAACTTGTACAAAAATAACTCTTAATATCAACCTGCTGCAGAATTCCAGCACTTCAGTTTCTGTCTGAAGGTCCTTATGGCTTTGGGTCCTGGCTGCCAGTTCAGTTTAAATTTGAGTCTGAAATAGAACCACTTGTTCACTCTTCACACACAGATTTGCTGTTCCCCTTGGGACTTGAATAAGCCCTTCAGACTGGCCCTCCACTGCTGCTCATGCAATACCAGGTCACTCTGGCTCGGGCTGTGTGTTGTTCTAACCTTCAGGTAGCAACTTGATGTAAATGTAGTCTATTCTGATTTTTATTTTCAGGTTTATAAGAAACTGGGTCAGACACATTTGGCCCTAATGAATTTCTCATGGGCAATGGACTTAGATCCCAAAGGAGCCAATAACCAGATTAAAGAGGCCATCGATAAGCGTTACCTTCCCGATGACGAGGAACCAATAACTCAAGAGGAGCAAATCAGTGAATGTTACCCCTATGAATCAGGTTTGTGCTGCCAACACTTTGTCATTCAGGGAGAGGTTTCCACTCAGTGGCAGGAGGAAGCCCAGGTTTAACTGAAACAAACCGCTCGGCCTCGCTGCTCGGCGAGTAAGAGCTGAGGGGCTCTTGTTCCCAAGAGCTCACTCGTGCTCCCTACAGTGAGCAGGAAATAAAGTATGGTGACATTTCCTTAGGATTTGTAGATGGAGTCAGACAGGGACAATGACTGTTCTAAGTTCATCCAAGTCATGGTTGGCTCTTAGTATCCTTGGAGAGCAAGATGTACCCAGAGCAGAAATCTTCCCTCTTAGAGACATCAAATCAGTTCAAGGCAGCTTGAATTGTTCAGTGCCCTCTGAAACTGTCTGTAGAAGTGTCAGAAGATAAAGTGGATGTTGGGTAAAAATATTTGGGTGGCTGAACATAAAAGGTGCCTTTTGATGGAAGTTATGGAAGCAGTTTTGTTTCTATCAAGAGAAAATAAAACGCTCCCATTATACTACGTGAGAATAACCTGCAAAAGGGAACGGCCCAGGTTTCTCTTCATTCTTAACTTTAATATTCTTAAATTCCATGAAACTAAGTAGCTGTCAGGCAAGACTAGTCATAAATACTGAATAAATACTGACCCCCCAGACACAGGCTGAAATAGTGATAGGAGATAAAAACTAATAATGTTATTATTTCCCTCTGAAGAGGAAAACAAAGCAGATTCTGGATCCTGATTGACAGACATATCCTGTGTTCTGCATGTCTGAATCTTGAACTGAGGAAGTTTTCATCCTTTCCTGCATTATATGTTGATTTCTATTGATCCTGTGCACGATGTGATGTGCCTTTTAGTGCTGGAACCCTACCCCACGGGGCACTTCCCCAAATACCCAGAGTTTTTCTTTCCCTGCTGTTGTCCAACTTGGGACGCTGGGGCCAAGCGTGGTTCTCTCCAGGAGATGGAGACAGAGGACTTGAACTGCTGAGTGACACCCGACCAGTACAAATAAAACAAACCCACACCTCAAACACCCAACCAAACCAACAACAAATCCACACACATGAAAAAAGAACCAAAACCAAACAAAATCCACCCCCAGAAACCCCCCCAACCACCTCATCTGTCCAGTACAAGCAGCACTGGGCTGTGTGCAAGCAGTGTGGTTTCCCTGGCTCTGCAGGAGTGTGTAACTGTTCTAGGATAGGTGAGACCAGTAAATTAAGGTAGCAGGGTTGGGGGGGGGAATTGGTTTTAACCCCTTGACTGGTGTAACCATTTAGCCTGTTCAGTTCCCTGGCATGGGACTGGCTGAGGCTGTTCTGGGGAGGTTTGGTGGCTCCTCAGGGCAGTGGGGAGCCCCCTGTGTGCTGCTCCCTGCCTAAGTGAATGTCAGACCCACAGAAGGTGGCTGAGGCAGCACAATTCATTAGTATGTTCCTCGTGTTAATTCCTTCCTAAATGCATTTAATTAGAGTTCAAGCTGGCTGGGGTCAGGGTGGTAGGAAAAGGGGAAAAGCCACGTGGATGTGAAAGGAACAAACCATCGCTGCTGGACGTGATGCTGAGGGAATCTGTGTCCTGAAGCAGCCCAGGGGTCTCTGACTACCTCATGTTTCCTCTTCCCTTTCAAGTGGGCACAGATGAGTCCCAGGAGAGCAGTATGACGGATGCAGACGACACGCAGCTCCACGCAGTGGAAAGTGATGAATTTTAACCTCCAGGAGCCTGTATCCCAGCTTGAGTGTGACTGGTACTGTCGTGTTCTCCCCTCCCTTCGCATCCTGGGTCTTCACATCTCTGAGCCAGCATTGCCATTAGCCTCACTGACACCAAGAGTGCACCACTCGGACCGAAACCGTACCCAGAGTTAATGGCAGTGCAATATTCAGCTGCTACTGAGTCTGACTAGTTGGCTCATACACACTTATGGCAGTGACTGAGGAGGAAATGCTGTTTTTGGACTCCCCTTTGCTGGAAAAAATATCATGGAAGAAAGACTTGTGGTTTGCTGTAAGGAAGCCGGTAGATGTGGGGATAGTACTAATGAAGCAGTGTCTTGTTCTTTTTCCAGAAATGTGTCTTAGTTTTGGTTCTTTCTTGGTAAGCAGAGTGCTGAGCCTCATTTCCAAGTTCAAGGACAGGTGTTGACCAGCGCAGGCTGGTCAAGACTTTTGCATATTGTGGTGTAACTTAAATGCCAGGGAATGTAAATGACCTTAAAGCTGCAGAGTCTCCAGTGAACAAACACAGCACGTGCTCGGGACCGGGGCCCCTGCCTGGAGCACGGAGCTTGCAGGAGTGGAAATGTAGCAGGAGAGTCACTTTGCTGAATCAAAGCTCTTGTGAAACGCTTTCATGTTCTAACAGGAATTAATTTATTCACCTAGTTTCTGAAAGGTCAGTATTTACTTTGTGCTTCAAAGAGACGAGTTGGCAACACCTTACTTCATTTTTTTTTTCCATGCACCCCTTGACTTGTTCTTCCCATTTTAAGACTAAAAGTCAATAAAGGGCAAAAAAAAAAAAAAAATAAAGAGAAATGTAGAAACAACTGTAATGTGAAAACATCCAACCCTTGAACCAGAGTGACCGTGTGTTTTAAGCAGATAAAACTGGGAAGACCCTTGGAAGCCTTAATGCAATCAGAACCTTACAGTCAAACACATCAACTAATTGTCTAAGATTAGTATAATTTTTAAAACTGTTTTGTAAAGTGTGATCCAAGCAGGATGCAAAAATGTGGAATTACCTGTGTTTCTTTTTTTTTTTGTTTTTTTTAAGCTTTTCTTTAAGATTCTCACTCTAGGAACACTTTCCTCTTCTGTGGGAGTGCTACACCACGCTGACAAGTCCAAAATGACCTTACTCTGTAGCAACACCTGGTGCCCTTTACGCAGCGATGATAAAGAAAGTGTATGATAAAACAGTTTTAAAGAGCAATTTATGCATAATAAATTGGGAATGATATAAATTTCATAGCAACATACTTGTGATCAGTCTTAATTTTTTTTTTAATGTTTTGGTTTTCAGGAGACTCTTAGTTACCTTTAGAACTTCACATTGTTTTTTTTTAGATCCTGTTGTTGTCTTCACTGAGCATGTCTTGTGTCACAGCTCTCCTCTGGCCCCGAGCCCCACAGACACATGGATTGTATGAGAAATAATCCACAGGTGCTGAGCAAAAATACAGTTCTCTGGGATGGGGTTTGGGTTGGGTGTTGCTGGGTTTGGGGGTTTCGGTTTAAGGTGTTTTGGGTTTTTTTTGGCACTACGAGGTTAAGTGGTAACAAACTCCCCAAAGAGCTTGAAAAGGAATTCAGTGATCATTTATAAAGGAGATTTGTGCCTCTGCCACCTTCTTGTGACCAGCTTGTGCCTGGTGAAATCTGTTGCACTTCAGAGCGTTGGGACCCCGTGGCCATTCCCCTCTGTGTCCCCAGGGGCCGATGTCCCCGGAGCTGAGCTGCAGCTGTGATGCTCTTGGTTACCCCGGCACAGTTTCCCCACTGGCTTCCTGGTGCCTCTGCACTGGCTCTAGAGGCAGTACTTATGTGAATGCCACTAATTAATGTGTTAATTGGCTTCCATTTGGTCCCAAACATATTTTTCTAAGCAAAATCCAGGAGCAAGCAGGTGCTACTCAAGATTATTCTTTTCCATATCAGATTTGTTTAACTGGGGACTGGAGAGCTGGGAAATCAGGGGCTGTTTCCCCTTTTCTTTTGTTCTCTCTCAAACTGTTTGCAATAATTATGTGAATTTTTAACACCCTGGCAAGAGCTCTTAATTCAGTTGGGAAGTTAAGGGGATGTTTGTGCTACTTGGAGGATTTGCTCTCTGTGTACATCAGAACTTCAAGAGATTTATTTTTTTTTATTTCCCCCAAAACCTCAAGTAACATTTAGACCACGCTGCTGTTTCACCTCCCAAGAAGATCCATAAAGTTATATAGATACTTAATGAAACTTTGCCCTCTTTGGAGAGATGCAGGGAGCAGGAGGGTGAGTGTGAGGGCACTCTGGCAGCTGGGTTAGAGAAAGTGTGTTCACTTAAAAGAATTAGGGAACTGTCATTTTCTTACCACAGAACTTATGGAAAAATGCAAAAAGTGTGGGTGTGGTGTGTAATGTTTGCATTAAAATGATGAATTTTGTCTTTTTTTTTCTTATTTTCTTTTTGCTTTTCCTGACTTTTTTTTTATTTCAAAAATTGTACAGTCTTAGGGCAAAAAAAAAAAGTTTTTTCTGTTAATATATTTGCGATTCATTAAAGGATGTGGAAAATCCAAATAAACTCCTTTTAAAAGCAGGCTTATCCCCTGCTCCTTTGGCTCAGCGTTGGGATTCACCTTCAGGAGGTGGGTGAGTGTGGCAGAGCTGGAGTGAGGTTTAAGGACACACCTCGGGGGTACAGGGGGCTGGTTTTGGTTGCCCGTGGGGCTGCTGTGGGGTCCCTGGGCTGGGAGCTGGGGGTGGTGTGTTAGGGGCTCGTTCATCACAGGGGATTCCCCGAGCTCCCAGGAGCAGAGGGGGGGTTATTGTCATTGTTGGCTCTGCCTTCCCTAGCAGCTCACACTGTTGTTTGTGGCTGCAACTCACTGGCTCAGCAGAGGAACGAGTCTGGACCTTGCTGGACCTTCAGGCCTGGAGTGTCCAGGAAGGCTCCGGCTCTCGGCTGAGCCGAGTTCTCTGTCTGCCCATGGTCATCCCGGGCTAAAGCTGGTGTAGTGCTGCTCTTTACTCACTGTATTAACCTAATCCACCTACACTTGAGAGCGGAGTTTGGCTGTAAAAGTGATGCTGACCCCTCCCCCCTCATTTTTCTTGCAATCCTGGACTTGTGATCCTGTCGCTGAGTTCCCAGCCCTGCAGCTGCCTTCCCGCCCCGCTTTACGCGCTGCAGCGAGAGCCGAGCTCCTGTGCCTGGGCTGCAGCTTCTCCGAGTCGGCTCAAGCCTGGGTGACTGGGGCTGCTCCCCTCCTAGCGGCAGGCTGAGCTCTGGATGTCTCCGGAGGAAGGTGAAGCATTAATGGAACCGGACTTGGAAGCTGCGGGGCCTCGTTCTGTGCCTGGATCGCGGCGAGCGCCGTGTTTGGAACCTCAGGATCTCCCTCTCGGAGTGTTTTTGGTCTTTATGATCAACCTACAGCTTCTTGGTGCACTGAGCTGGGTGACTCTGCTGCTGTGTCATCTCCCTGTTCTCTGTCCCTCTGTTGATGTTGGTGACTTCATCTGAGTGAGAGCTGGTCCAGGAGCCAGCGCTGGGTCCTGTTCTTAAAATGGAGCAGAAGAGCCGGGTTCCTAAGGCAGGGAGCCCAGCACCCTGATCCCCAGAGCAGTGGGGTTTAAACCTCTGTTAACACAGAGGATAAGATTTCTTCTGGTTTTGCCCTTCTGCTTCTCAAACTGGTGCTTGTGGAGCACTTGACTTTGTGTCCAGCTGCTAAATAACCCCCCGAGACGTTTCTTGCTTTGAAACCCCAGAGCAGCAGAGCAGCCGTGTGAGCAGGGACAGGAGGGGACCCGCTCCCTTCCCTGAGGTCACAGCACCAGACCTGCACAGCAAATGCTTCTCCAGCCTCTGTGTCCTCACATCCAGCTGGGCAGAATCACAGAGCAAAGCCACGATTTGGGACTGCTGGACCCAGAAAAGCCCATGGAGGAGGAAGCGGAACAGATGAGGGTGAAGAAGACTGAGGAGACACTGTGGCAGCTGCAGTGGTGATGTGAGGCTGAGAGGTGGGTAAGCAGGTATGGTGGGGTGATGTGTGGGGCCTGGGCTGGGTGAGCACCCCCTCTCCAGAGCCAACAGTCACATGCACCTGGGATTGGGCCAATTTGGGGCTTTCCTGGGTTTCTCAGAGCTGCAGCAGGAGCAATGCTCACCCCCCCGCCTCTGTTTCTGCATCTGTTGGTGCCCATGCAGCTTGTCTGTGGCTCTGGCCATGTTTCTGGTCCATCCATTGGGTCCTGCCCTCCCATCATGGGATGCTCCAGCTCTCCTCTGGGACCTGCTCCCCTGGCTCAGGCTGTTTTATTCATCTGTAAAGGATGGGAAGGATTTAAACTATCCTAATGGTACCATTCAGTGAGGCATCAGAAATGCCTCCCAGATCAGGAAAAAACCAACCCCAAATCACACTCTCAAAAGTAGATTTTATTGAAAATCCACCCTAAATCCATGTCCAGAGAGGAGCCCAATGTTCCCCTCTGACCACCTTTACATTCAGACATTTTATCGCTTTAAAATCTGATCCAAAATCCAGCAGTTCATACGGGTGGAACTAGAGAAGTTCTTTGTCATCAGGACATTTGGAAATGAGCTTAAGACAAGAGGATTAGTTTGCTGCTTTCTGCTGCCTTTGGTTTCTTGTGTGTCTCAATGAGACTTAGAAAAGTCACTTTCTGTCAGGTGTTACTCAAGCCTGTTGTGCTGGGTGAGCTGCACATCTGCTCGTAACACTTCATTACAGCAGCTGCCTGCAGAATATCCTTATTCTGGACTCTCCTGGATAACCAGGAAAAAGGGCCTGTTGTAACCACCATCCCACCATCCCCTTCCCTGGGCTGGAGGCAGAGTGGTGTCCTCAGGGGCGATGGCGTGTGCAGCCCCTTTGTGTAGGGCACTGGTGAGCTTTGATTTAAACACAGAGTACCTGTGTTTCTTCCAGTGGTGCCAGAAGCAGTGGTGGAAAATCTGTTTTGGTTCTAAACCCGAAACCGCCTCCTGAGGAGGGAAAGCCCAGCTCCCACAGTGTGTGTGGTAACCCCTGGGCAGAGGAGGAAGGCTCCTGCCTCCCTGTGCTGGACAGGTTGCCACTGCTCAGCGTAAAGCCCCTGGGAGTAGCAGTGTCTCTCGCTCCATCAGCATTGGCCGGTGAGTGGATCGACCTGGACTTTGAGGAGGGGCTGGGACAAGAAATGGCAGGTGAAGCCCAGCACAGCTTGGCTTGTCCATGGATCCAGAAATGGGAATTCTCTCCTTTGCCCCAGCACGATTCACCTCTGCTCGGTCGTCAGGGACATTTTATGAGGGTGAGTCCTGAGGAGCAGGACGGTGCCTGTGCCATGGCCACAGCGCAGCAGCTCAAGCCTCCTGGCCCAGCCCCGCTGTCCCGCACCAGGACCACGGCCGAAGAGCCGAGGCCTTTGTCCCGGGACAGGGGATTCCGTGCCCGGGTGAAGGAGGGGACGCTGAAGAGGACCCTGAGCTCTGCAGCGTGGAGACCGGGGGGTTGCCCGGCCCGGGTGGGGGCCGCGGCCCTGGTCAGCACAGCCACGGCGAGGGGGACCGTGGGGCGGCCACGGTGCCTCTTCTGCAGCCCCTCCACGGGCACCTGCGGCCCGGGACCTGCTGCCGGGGGCCCGCGTCAGCTGCGGCCCACAGGCCCCGCGTCCCCCGGGGCAGGAGCCTGGCGCTGGGCCCGCCGGACCTCACCCCCGTGTCACCCGCGGGCGGCCTGTGGCCCTCCCGGGGCGCGACCCGGTGCCGCCCGTGGGCA
>VXBZ01010977.1:3002-28773 GCA_013399135.1 Heliornis fulica | reverse complement strand
GTGGCTTTGGCAGTTGTGGGAGGTCCTACAGCTCCAGCCTCTCCTCCTGTGGCACGGGGTATTACCTGCCCGGTGCCCAGCGGTGGGGCAGGTCCCGCCGCGGGAGCTGTGGGTCTTTCTAATGCCCCCAGGATGGTGCCCAGAACCACCAGCAGCCCTGAAGCCAGGACCACGGCACGAGGACGTGGAGCAGGAACCAAGGGGAACCATCAGCAGCTGCCTTGGCACGGGGAGAGGAGAGACTCCATGTGCCCAGCAACCCACTGCCCTGTGCCACAGCGTGCTCCAGCTGCACAGCTGAGCCCCAGCATCCCCTGCACCCCTCCCTCCCTGCCCCACCTCGGCTGTCCCCTGGGTCCTGAGCGGGGCACTGGTGCCAGAGCGTGAGACCTGCGTCACGTGATTCCCCTTGTACTGCCTTGATCCTGTGTCATTGGGTGCTGGGTCCCCTCTGCCATTAAAACCCTGTGGTGTTGCACAAGAGCATCTCTGGTTTTCATTTGTTCTTCAGCATCCTCCAGGGACAAAAACTTGTCATATACTGAGATAACTTATCATCAATCTGCCCTGTTCCATCTCTCCTTAAAACGTGGAATGAAAAGTTAATTGGAATCCTTAAGGCCTCAGCAGCACTGTGTTAATGAATGTTTCTTTAGCAATTTATCCGTCATTACCTTCCCCACAGCTCAGAACAGGGTAATTATTTAGCTCTGAGGATTTTTGGTGACACCCCAAAGGCCCTCAGATCAGCAAATTATTTAGCATCCAATTACCATATAATTGCAACATTCCTAAACTAGAAACGCAACAGAGGGACAATCATACAAATTTTGGGGTTTAATTTGAAATTTTCATTCTAGAATTTTAACTTATTTCATTTTTAAAAAAATTTCTTCCTGATATTTGCTGTCATCCTTTGTTAAGAGCTATATCTTCTTCATAACCTGAAAAATGAGTATAAATCCCTACCAATGTTTGCTTGGACTCTACCAGCTCCGAGGAGTTGGAATACCAAGATATTGCCAGTAAGGACACAGCAGCTTTCCCATTTCTTTCTCCACACTGATCATTATCCAGGAACAATTATTTCCTATTTTACTTACAGAAGGTGACTAAGGGAAAGTGTAACCAATCAGAAGGTTTGTATTGCTCATTGCTTACATATATCTACAATTACCTCCTTACTAATTAGCATGGTATGATTTAAATGAAGATCTGCCTGTTACTGGCAATTCATATCTAGGCAAATTTCCCCCAGAGAAGGCTCCAAAGAGGAAGAGAGAAGAACATTGCAAGACACATATTATGATGCACCATAAATTTAATGAGTGAGCAGTAGAATTTGAAATAAACCTACAGCATAAGAAAGCAGCAGGGTTGAATATGGATAAAACGAATCATCCTCTTCAAGGCAATGCTTTGCAGCTGGACATGCAACTCCTCCATGCAACAAGTTACATTTTTCACCTCCTTGATGACAGAGAAGGGCATTAAATCAGAAATGCCAAGCTCCTGCAGTCCCATTAGCTTAGGAAAAGCTGAGGGTGGTCAGCAAGCATATGACCACGGCCATGAAGTCAGTCCTGCATCCGGATCTTGCTTTTAAGCTTCTGGTTCAAGACATCATGGTCCACAGCGGTTGTAGCGACGGTAAGACCTCCCATAAAGGCCACCTAGACCTGAATATCCAAGGCTTCCAAGTCCCAAGGAGCTGCCAGAGGAGATGGGGACCCCTCCAGCACTGAGAGCATCCCCTACAGCTGCAGATGCTGAGGATCCCACAGTGGTGTTCTGGGGGAAGGAGCTGAGGATGGGTCCAGGCAGGGTCACCACCACTGGAGAGGGCTGGATCACGTATGTCGAGTCCTGGCACTGCCTCACACAGGGCTCATTGCAGCTGTTTGCCAGGGGGGTTGGGCCACAGTAGGTGGGAGCACACAGATCATAGCAGGACATGGCTGTGGGATGGTACTAGGTCTGAAACATGGAGGAGGAAGCAAATACAGGAGAGAAATTGTAATTATAGTCATGTAATTAAAAGCTGCTGAGATGATGGAGAGTGCAAGAAACTAACTAGAGACTATCTAAGCAATGGAATAATGTGTTTGGTTTAGGTTGAAAGGAGACTTCAGTGAAGCTGAAGCTCTTCTCTGCTACAGAGAACAGCTCCAGGGGTGGCACTACCTGTTCCTTATTTGCAATCTTAGATAGTTCATTTCCCACTACATTCCTCCAGGATGTTTGTAGTCCTGATGGGAAGAGAGGGACAAGGCTTGTGATCTCCTGTATGAGACAATTAGGAGAAACTTCTCCCTGTTGAGGAATTGTGGGGTGAAGTATGGAGCAGAATCTGATAACATGTTGCTCACCTGGAAAGGGAGGTGTCATTCCCCCTGTGAATAGGCTTGTCTCAAACAGCAGACAAATACTCTGCCTAATTCTTGTTCCATCCCATACACACATCCCATTTTTTCCTCTTTTCTTTCTTATTTGCTTTTACCTCAGTCTCACTGAGAAAGCAACTTTCTGCCTGCTTTTAAAGGGGGTGGAAATGGGAGTTGATGGTATCCAAAATAATTTGATTAGCAAACAGGACAGAAGATTTACTATTGATATTTCAGTCACAGGTTATGGAGGTGCTGCAATGAAGATCTAGTGCCAAAGTATTCAGGTTTTAAAAGGTGATTCAAATATTTCTGACCCCAAAGTACTTAGGAATTAAGAAGGATTAATTTCTTGGTATCATGGCACAAGAAAGGATACTCCTTCACTACACTTAGGAATATTTGAGCCCACGTACTTATCTAAAGGGAAAATAAAGTCTCTGAGAAAGCCAAAATCTCTGTACAGATTCTCCACATCCACTTCTAGTTACTGAGCAACTCACACGCAGAGATTTGTACAGCTTGGAACAGAATGATCCAGCAACACAAAGGAAAACAGAGTTTGAAGTCCTGTGTCCAGCAGTTGCCACCCTTCAAAACCAGCTACCCTCTTAGAGAAACTTGCACATCTCCCACATGTGCTGATAAAGAGCATAAACCTCAAACTGCTACAGAAACAGTGTAAAAATAAGAAGTGACAAAGGCAACAAGTCAGGACTCTGAAGGAAAATAAGGAGATTCAGACTTACCCTTCTCAACAAGGAGAACGAAGCAGGAGTGGATGGCAGCAGCTGCTTCTGTGTTGGCTTTTATACCGTGTCCCAGATTACCTGAGGACCTGTGCATGTAGCTATTTACCAGCCAATTGCTGAAGACTTCTCACATGCAAAACATTCCCATTTGATGATTTACTTTTTTCCTCACTATTTGTATTTTTTTGCCTTGATGTAATTCCCTCGCCATAACGTATGCATGCCACTATAGAGGTTTCTTTTATCTTCAAATCTTCTGAGCTCAGTCAGTTCCTGGTCAGATCAACTGATTCATCTGCACCACTAAAGGAATTATTTTTGCATTCTAAGGGCCAATATATGCAATGTACATCACTTGGCACAGATGAATGCAGGTCTTAGGAAAGACACATGTGAACTCCCCTATGAAATCCCCCTCCCCTCTTCACAGACATTAAGTTCTTGACACATCACACCACAGAAAAGCACCAGAAGTTCCCATTTCTGACTAAATGGGGCTGCAGGTTTGTCAAATTCCTCTCATAGACAGATGAATTCAGAGGACAACACTTACAAACAGCACTTTGCAGAGCTGCTTGTCCTTTACAAGTCTCATAGGTCCTTACTGGGACAGATTGAGGGACCATATTGCTTTACTTTCTTGACTCAGGAGACAGGATGAAAGGGTGGCAGCAGTCTGATCTGCTCATTTAATATTAAAGTACTACAATTCCATGAAGGAATCTGAGACACAGATCTTCAATTTGGGAACTGGGCGTCCAAGTCCTTCATCTAAGCAGTCTGCAGCTTTAGCTTTCTTCCTACATCAAACTCGAGGAAAGCAACTCAGGTCAGATTGAGGATGCATGTGAATTTTAGGCTAGAGACACTGGTGCTCAGAGTCTTGAACAGGCTTACCTACAGGGTCATTAAAATCACCAAAGAGTTTTACATTTGCCTTTAAATTATTATTTTACTGTGTCTTTCACTATTATACAAAATTATACTCCAGATTAATGGTGGTTACTTAGAGAAGCTTGTTCTTTTTTTTCCTCTTTAGAAAGCAAATGCTGTTGTCATCACTTTGCATGGTCTTAAAGAACACAGCAAAGTGCAACAATTCAATTTCTTTTTCAAAGACAATTTCTAGATTAAAAAGTAATTGCATGAGATGCATAAGCAGACTTTAGGGCAGGGATCAGTATTCCAATCTTTTCTCTCCTAGTGTTTAAATCCCTTAGCTAGACATGCAAATTATCTCTGAACTGTGAGTATCTACTTGAGGATCTCCTGGGAAATAAATGCTGTTTGCACACTTTTGAAGAATTCATCTTCAAAGTTCACAACACATTTTCATCAACAGCCCAGACATGCAAATAACACATTATCAGAATATGTGAAGGTATGTGACACTATGTGAACATGAGCTGCATTTAAAATTTGTGACCAGGATTACTAATGGATTTCACAAATCTCCTTGCATTGTATGGTGTCACAAACTGGAGCCCTTCCACTCTTTTCTTAAAATACAAGTACACACTTGCACAAAATCACACATTAAAAGTCCCATTCCAATCATCAGTCCCTGGATGTCCTTAGCTACGTGATGACCCACATCAGTGATACTGCTGACTGAAGCTCTGGAGTTATACCAGTCATACCAGTCTTTTCCCCAATACACACACAGAGACACACTTCTATAGGATCAAAATGTTAAAACACACAACCCTTTGCAGCAATAACTACTTATTAACCCCAAGAGAAACATGTGACTTTGAAGACCAACCCTTCGAAAGCCATAGTGATGATAAAAAGAATCACTAGCCCTCCCCTGAAGGTGATCATATGTGATATTAGCTTGGCTGGCTCAATCTCCAAATCCCAGGAGCTGAAATATTTGGGATATTGCTCATTGGAATATTAAAAAGAGCAGTGAAACTAAATCTCACAGTCACTTATCAGGGATTAAATTGCATGCTCAGGACTTAAATTAAAAGCTCTTGCTCTGCCAGCAGGAGGTACACCCATCAGCCCCTGCGACCAAAATGCTAAAGAGCAGACAAAATTCCTAACCAAATTGACTTTTGACTCATCCACATTTTGGGAAGGTGGAGTCAGTATAATGGGAGCCAGGCATATTCAATGGATGCAAACCAAAAAGATGAAAGAGACACCGTAGATCATGGCTTTCATCCAACGCCAGGCAATAAACATAAACAGTAAACAAAACTATTTCATTAGTGGGAAACCTGCCACATGCAAAAAAAATATAATGAATTTAATGCAGGAACTAGTTAGTAAATGTGTCAGAATGTCTCAGATCCTCCAGGCAGCCTACAGAAGCTATAAAAACTCTTGGTCTCCTCAGAGCTCTCCTCACACTTCCCTTATCCCCGTAAGCGCAGCAGACGCTACAATTCTGGTTTCAGCTTTACAAAATCTGGTATTAAAAATCTGGTATTAATTTTAATTTTTTATTAATTAATTAGCTTTACAAAATCTGGTATTATTTTCATTGACAACTGTAGCAAATACTCAGAGTCCTGCAAAAAAAGCTCATGTAATTTTATTTAATTTTTTCTATGGGACAAACTTTCTCCAAGTATTCAGTGATAAATACTAACAGACACAAGTTTATAAGTTAAGAGGATACAGATGGGTCTTTGGCTCAGAACACGTGTACTCCATGAGGCACTGAATTTCATGCTGCTGTTTTCTTATCTAGTACTTGTTTTTCTTGCACACATGCTGCCTGAATATGTTTGAACCCAGTCTAACATGGTATAAAATCTCCAAAGCAAACATGGTTAGAACTTGAGAGGCAGCTCCTGAGCTTGTCTTGCCCAGAAATTTTTCTCTGCAACACAATAACCCAGCTCATATTCTACAGCAGTGAGTGAAACACCCTCTGATTGACTACAAACCAAAAAGGGAAATGTTTCGCTTTGGGACTGTGCTATCCTGGTTGCTTTGATAGATATTAACCCAAAAGCAACTGTTAAGGACAGGAATGAAGGGTGAAAATGATGGTCAATGATTGTTTTTCTTCTTGTTCTGAAGAGGAGAGCTGCACACCAGACCTTTCTGATACAATTTCTGAATGCTTGAAAGACAAAACCAACTTTGGGAGGGGGGTTACCTCTGTGTAGGGGTTTGGTGCAGTTGATTAGAAGAAAGCTTAACAGAGAATTGAAAGAGAAGGTTACAAAAGTGGCAAAATGTAGCTTGTCATGAGAAGCATCATTATCTGTCTGAATACATTAAAGATGCCTTCACTGTAGTTCCTCATCCATAACACTTTCTAGCCACGTTGGTGCTGGGGAATTGTAACTTCTCTGATGTGCTAGACATCCAGGCTGATGGCCATAAGAGAAAGGTATGTTTACAACTACTACAAATTAATGATGACTTCTTTGGAATGCATCCCCTTTGATCAAGCAATACCAGTTGAAATTGAAAAAATTAAATTACACATTTAGTTCAGACCAACATTCTGCTGCTATAAAATCAAACTGCTAACTTTGCATTCTCTCCTCTTGTCTATTAATAAAAGCTGCTCCCAAAAACTATTAATTCTTTCATGAAACTGATGTAACTCCTTTAATTTAGCTCCACTAACAACTGTATAATTTTGTCAACATCCTTCCCTGACTTTAATTACAGTTCAGCATCAGTCTGTAGATGCAGACTAAGACTCAAAGCAAGAAATTCCAGAGATATCAAGCTGTGAGCCATAAAGGCTGACACAACACTGAACTACCCCCAGACTTCAGGTAGAACTTCTCAAATCATCTTCCTTTGGGGTCTTCCCAGTCCCTAAAGTACTTTTATTACAACACAGATGATAAAGCTAGAACAGAGCAACACCTGATAAGTTCACATCTACTCGCCACAAGAGGTAGGAGCCAGTTTACAAACACACACAGAGAAATTATCTTCCCCACCAGCAAACTTTAAAAGCCAATCCCCTTGCAAAAACACCACAAAACCTTTGGCTTCATCTGTTCTGGCACTTACCAAGTCTTGATCTCAACTGCCAGGAAGCACTGCACCCATCAGAAAGGGCCAAACTACACTTATGGCTTCACCAGCTTGATTTTGGCCTCCCTCCCACCACTTATGCTCTAAGCAAGCTCAGCTGGGCTCAGGAAATGTATCCTCTCCCCTTTCTTTTAAAGGGGTCTTCCCAAGTATCACAGGTGTGGTAAGGGAGGTTATAACTTGGTGTTAGGTTGCCCAGCTAGTAGCAGATATGATTATTTGTGCAGCAAACTGAGAACAGATGACAGGTGATAGCATCTTCATAGCTTATCTTGGTAATTTAAAGGATTCCTCATGCCCCTGTAGGTTTTCCTGCTGCATCTCACCATTCTCTTTTCTTGCCTATTGCATCTACAGAAGGATAAGGAGCAGCAGTATTCCCCTCAATGAGCTTTTCCATGAAATTAAGCTATTTCCACTACTCATTGAAGGGGAGATGATCCCCCTGCTCAAATCAGTTTACTGCCCTATTCTCATCCCTCTTCAAAGACATCCAGCTCAAAACAACCTTTTTCTCATAAAAGAGAAATCTTAAAACAGCTAAGAGGCCTTTTCCCACTTCCATGGTACAGCAGATAAAGGGTCTTTAAAGTGTAACTGGAAGTAGATCCCTTATTTTTAGGTTTCCTGCTTATGCACCAACAGGAGAGACACCCATGGGAGATGAAGGTCATCTCCTTCTAGCATCCAAAGTCTTGAGCTTGATTTATCATGTATAGCCAAAATGAAAACTTTTTCCACACCCAGAATTTGACTTTTTCCCCCTTGGCAATTGGTATGAAGTTATTATAGAGTCTTTTCTGGAAGTGATGACTTGTTTCACCACAGACAAGCTGGAAAAGGGGCTGGGAGGAGAAAGAAGTACAGACAGACTCAGAGTATGATGCATCACAAATTTAATGAGGCTGAGGAATGGATGGAAGCAACGTGAAGTGTAAGGAACACATTTCCACGGTCCACTAAGGACAGCACCCACTCATTCCTCTCACAATGACACACCCGGCAAAATGAGATCGTCCTTCTTAATTGCTTAAGTGGACTGTACTAATTCAGATATGCCAAACAATTTCTAATAATTACACATTTTACCTGGTCATTGTCAAATACAAAAAAAAAATAAAAAGCATAAGAGAACATTTGATCAGAAGTATAAAGTAAAGCATAACAAAAGTGAGACAAGCAGAGGCCTGATTTTAGGAGATGCCCATCTCCCACAGCCCCATCGACTTCAGGTGGGGCTGGGGAATGTGGAACATGGGATCTGAAAGCCATGGCCATGAGCTCAGTCCTGCAGAGGGTCGTGCTTCAGCGTTCCTGGTCATTTCTTCCTGCTCCATCCTCTCGCTTTAGCACGGCCCATAGAAGCCGCTGCGGTAGTTGCTGTAGCGACGGTAGGGCCGGCTGTACCCGCTGCCCAGGCCTGGGTAACCAAAGCTCCCGAAGCCCAAGGAGCTGCCAGAGGAGATGGGGACCCCTCCAGCACTGAGAGCGCTCCCAACAGCTGCAGATGCTGAGGATCCCACGGCGGTGTTCTGGGGGAAGGAGCTGAGGATGGGTCCGGGCAGGGTCACCACCACCGGAGACGGCTGGATCACCACCGTTGAGTCCTGGCACTGCCTCACACAGGGCTCGTTGCAGCTGTTGGCAAGTGGCGTTGGCCCACAGGGGGTGGGAGGACACAGGTCGTAGCAGGACATGGCTGTAGGATGGAGGTTAATCTGAAACACAAAAGAAGAAAGAAAAACAATGTAGGAATTCAAGGAAAAGCCTATTTGTACTGCTGAAATTCTCCAGCAAGGGGAGTATGTGAGAAACTAACAAGACATTTCATGGGGACCAAGATGACATTTGTCACCAGATCTAGAGGATGTCCTTTGAAAACAGGGTTGAGTTTGCATTTCCTTTGAGGAAGCTACTACAGAAGGAATCACTGGTGCATCTCAGTTGGGAACTCACACAGAACCCTCCATGGTTAGTCAGCTCACACAGCATCCAGGGTCTCACTGGTGCTGAAAACCAGTTTGTTCACTTTGTCCCAGCTCATGGCCATGACACTATCCTGAGAAAAAGCATTTCCAGTGCTTCCCCTTGCTGCACACAGGAAAACTACCGAGGTTCTGTGTGTCCCAGAGAAATGGAGGATGGCCGTAGCCCTCAGAGGAAGGTGTTCTGCTCGACTGGGTAAGACTCAGCTTGTTATTCCTTATCTGAGGCTTTTCCTATTCACTACACAGTCAATACTGACAAACATCCCACCTAATGCTAACAGAGCAGAAAACCCTTCACATTTCATTCCTACCGCTTCCTCTCACACATGTTCCCTCTTGGAGGTCCCTTCTCCCATCTTTAGACAGTGGAAAATAAAAGCTTCAGCCCTTCTTATTTGTTCAGTAAGAAATGGAAAGACAGGTGGCTGAATTCAGGCAAGCTTTTAGCTTTCTGTATAATAAAATCACCATCAGATCTCAGAAGCTTCGGTGCAGCTCGGTCCACAGTTGTTTGGAGGATGGAGAAGCAACTGGTTAAAGTCATTCCTTGGCTGTGGAAGAACTACAAACTGAGTATCTAAGACAGGGATGGAGACCTGGTGACCCAGGACTGCCAGTACCAGCCAGAATCCCCAACTTCTTCTGTTCTTCTGGCCTTAGTTGAATTTTCCACTGAGCAGTGCACTAGTCTGAGCAGACACAAGCAATCCTACAGATATTTTCTGTTCAATTCACTACAGATATTTTACGTTCAACTGCAGGACCTGAAAACTTGTTTGTAGCCCAAAGTGAAATAAATAGATTTAACTGGCTAATTTGTGGCTCAGTGCCCCATTCAATGATTTTTATAACTAACTTCTTCAATAGGAACCCCCCTGCTTCCCTCAAAGGAAAAAAAGCTGAATGTGCTACAACATTAGTGAAGAAAATCTACAAAACCCTCAAAGCAACAGTTCAATATACAAAGAGAGAATAAATTATTTCAGACTTACCTTATTCACCAAGGCAAAGAAGGCAAGAGAAATGGAATGGAAGAGCCTTGAGTTGCTCAGGTTTTTATACCAGAGCCTCAAGTTGCCCAACAACGTGGGACATTCTTTGTGCATGAAGTTATTTATGAGCCACTACTGATTACATGGGGTTTTGCCTCAGTATTTGTGTTCATTACTGGCTTCACTTCCTTATCTTGTGGCATGTATATCTGACCACAAGTTTCTTTCATCTTAAAATATTCTGGGCCAAGTTAATTTCTGGGAACACTAGAATGATTAATTCAGAAGAATTTATTCTGCCTTCAAAACCCTTTTTGGATCTGCCTGGTGTCATTAAAGGAGATTAAGCATAATTTGCATAATGTTTAGGTACCATCCTCTGCAAGGTAAATACTGTTGGAAACCATAAAGAACTTCAGCTTTAGGAATTCAACCCATTAAGACTTGTAATTTTGGGATTCAAGCTGCTTTTAGGGAATAGAGAGGACAGGAATGTCCAGGAATACAATTCCCACTCAACTCCAGCCCCAAAACGAAAGAATCAGAAATACTGTTAAAAGACAAGGACACTGAAGAACCCTCTGAGAGTGGGGAGGAACTGAGAACTCTTATGGTTGTGTCCAAAGGCTGAGATGTAACTAGGAAAACACTTAAAATTTTGCTCCTTTGACATGGAAGAGGAAACAATCCCACAAAAAAAAGAGTATCAGATGATCACTCCATGGAGATAACATTATTTAGATGGATTTAGACTGGATATTAGGAAAAAGTTCTTTGCTGTGAGAGTGGTGGAGCACTGGAACAGGTTGCCCAGGGAGGTGGTGGATGCCCCTGGATCCCTGGAGACGTTCAAGGCCAGGTTGGATGAGGCCCTGAGCAAGCTGATGTAGTTGGGGGTGTCCCTGCTTCTTGCAGGGGGGTTGGACTAGATGACCTCTGGGAGCCCCTTCCAACTCTGATCATTCTATGACTCTATGATTATAGCCCTTCTGTAGAGGAAACTGAAGGCAAAAATGCAAGAAAATAGCTGCCCCTAATTCTGAGTTCCTTAAACAATCCACAGACCAACTCTTGTTCTTAGACCTCAGAACATCAGTAACAACTTCCACAGACATAGATCTGTCACACTGCCTGGTGACATGGGCTCTCAAGGAAGAGTTTTGAAGGCAAAGCTTTGCAAAACTCAGCTCTGGATGCAGAAATCATCACAGACAAGACGTGATTCTTTCTCCCTTTCCTAAGCAGCGTCTCTTTCTCCAGCTGTCCCTGCAGTACCTGGTACAGACCAACAGCCACCAGTCGGAGACATGTCAGAAGTATATGAAGAGTCAATAATTTCTGCACTTTCCATCAATTTTTCTGTCACTTTACAGCAGTTTTTTTGGCTTGCACAGGGAAATTGAGCCCCTGGTATTGGGAAAGGGGGCTTGAAGGTTAAGTGGTAAAGGGGTAAATCACACAGAGTACTAGACACAGCGATTAGTACCGAGGTTGTTGCTCTCCTACAATTTCAACTACTGAGACATGTAAATCATCTCCAAGTCAGGAGTGTCTTTGGGAAGATCCCCTGGGAACAGAAACTTGTTTGGCTTGGTCATAGGTCCCTGAGAACTTCAAAGTTTATCAGAAGCTTTTATTAAAGTGCTAGGCATGCAAAGTATATTATGTGCAAATTTAAGATGTGACCCATATTTGAATTCTCATATCACTTCTGTAATAATGTATTATTAAAATTTGGGAGCACAGGTCAGTCATTGGGCTCTAAAATGTATGTCATTGTTCCTGGCTGCAGGAATTGTAACTATTTTTTTTTAATTAAAAAAAATAGCTCAAGGTTTTATTTAAGCCATCTCATATTTCAAGGAGATTCTCAAATAAATTGCCCCAGCCTTTTCCAGCTTCACCAAACCTGTCTAGAACTCAGTATTTCTCCATATTCTAAAGGATTAGCAGGTTTTTTCAAAAATAATTTCCTCTATAGCAGCTAGTATCTAGCAGCTATTTGAGGAATTAATTTGAATAACAATATCCATAGATACTTTTTAAAAATTTTTCCTTCATTCAAGCTTGGAAAATACAAAATACTTTCAAAATCTGAATATGAGTTTAAAACAAAAAGATGTAGGAACATTTTCAGAGACATCTATAGCCTTCCTTGAAAATAATTACAATAATTGTTGGAACACCAGCCACTTTATTGCACAGTCAGAGTGATTTAATGGCCTGATCTTTGAGATGAATTAAAGTGAGTGTATCAGAAGTTTACAGGTTTTTTTTTTTCTTTCCTTTTTTGTATAATCAAGGGCAGACCTATATACTCAGATTATAATTTAAAATTTTTGCATAATGAGAGAACATCTTCAAGATACCTGTGAGTGATTAAATGAAAATAATAATAATAAAATCTTAATCAAAACAGAACTAGAAGCTTACTCACAGCAATCCCCACCCAACAGCTCCAGACACAAAAGTGACTAAAATCTGCACATAAGGAAACAAACACATGGAAAATAGGAATTTCCCTGATAAGAAGCACAACTCCTGCAATAAATTTTGAATTACAATTAATTAGTTCACTATGAGGAAACAGATGCCCCAGAACCTTTGAGTAGTTCATATTTCAAAAACCTCTCACAGCCCAGAGCCCTCCTATGCCCTTCTCTCACCCTTCCCAACAGCTCTCAGAGTTCCTGCTTTTATCTCAGACCTCATTCTTAGCTAATTGTGCTAATATAGATGCTTATTAACAGCATTAGCAGCCATTTGTAGCTCACACAATAACCTAGGGCACCTGGTTCCAGCCCACTGAGGGTTGGGGTAGCCCACACACTATGAGCAATTTTGGGTTTCTTGTTGAAAGTAGAAGGCACAGCTATAGCTTGAGGTTGCTTAGTCCAGCCAGGCTCGATGCCTCTGTGTGGCATTGCTGTTTCAGTTGCATCCCACCGCTCGTTATTCACCGTAATTGGCTGTTTGGCCCAGGCAGGTGAGTGGTATGTGGTGTACACATCATCCAAATTGCCTTTTGGAGGAGGCAGAGCCTGGGACTTGAGCTTTGCTTCAGCTTCTGCAGCTCAAATAGCTCCCCTGAAGGCAAAAGCGTTCAAATGCAGGTAGATACATAGTCCTCAAAGCTCACACCTTAACCTCATAACCTGTTTTCATCGTTAATATTATTCAAATACTGTTATGAAGCACTTTAAAATGACTGAAGTTTGAGGTTTGGTTTTACATCTTACTGTGGTCTAATAAGCTTAAAATCATTTATGTTACAATTTCCCTTTTTGTCAAAAAGTAAATGTACCTGACTACTGCATACAGATCCGTGGCAAAGAGCCAGGTGTAGTGTGGTCATTATGCTGGAATTCAGTGAGGAACAGTAGAAGAAAACAACAATAAAGCTTAATATACACTGGAGGGAGGAAATTATCTCCTCATCAGAACCACTGCAAAGCACCACACCCACAGTGGGTGGGCTTCACTTGGTTTTCAAATACATTTGAATAATTCTTTAAAATGCAGGTAAGAGCACAATTTGTATTTCTCTACCCATTTTCCTATGTCTCAGGTCCTTCTTCCTTGCAGAATGAGGTCTTGGCACCACCAAGGTTGTGTGCTTGTAACCCACCACCTCAGAGCAAGGGATTCTCTATTATCATTGGTTTAAACACTTTTCACAAGGTGTCTTTTTTTCTGCCAAGTGTTACATGAGATATCTCTCCATTCTACTGCAATTTCATGCCAGATCCCTGAATTTACATTTAATTTCCTTGTCATTTAAAAGGGAAAACAGTCTACTTTTTGTTTTGGTTTGGGTTTTTTTAGCTGGAGACCCATTTAAAGTCTTCCCATCCTAGAAAGAAGAGCAGGCTTTTCATACTCAAAATGTATTTTGAAGTGACCGACTTCTGCGCGGGGCAAAACTTCAGCCTCTCATTTAACCCCACAGACACCTGCACCCTCTGAGCACACCCACGCAGCTCAGCCAAACCCAACCATTTCCCAACTGGCCCATGAAGATCCACAGGAGAGCAATGCCACGAGTTACAAATCTGCTTTTAAGTAGCTTTAGATCTGTTGAAAAAATTAAATTACTTTGCAGGGGGAGCAGTTGTCCTCTTAGAACACATCACCCAGATTCCCTTTGGTCTTTTCTCTTTTGAGGTCCCATTTTGCTCGGGCTGTGGCCATCAGAAACAATTTCTGATGGACAAAAGGAATCTGACAGCAAGCACTTTAAGTGCATGGTCTGACACCCCCACCCCCAGCTCATTTAAGACGGTGCTGGGGAAGGAAATGCAGCAAGTCTGGAGCATCTGTAGCCAAAACAAACCCTTTGTACTGTCTGGTTTTGCAAGGATTTAGCTAATGTTGCTTTGCCACAATGTATCTCATTTGTATTAACAGCTTTACTTTGTCACAAGGTCTCTGTCTCATGGATACATTGTTCCCGAGGTTTCCTGTCTGGAAAATGATTTCTTGGCACAGAGGTCATTAGGGAAACCCCTTTTTCTAGGCAACACGGAAAAGCAGATTTCAATTAATAAAGGAGAGGAAGAGCAAAAAATGTTGCACGAAGCGAGCTGTGATGCAGCACGACTTTAATGAGAGCAAAAAGTAGAATAAAAAAGTACAAAGTATATATGTCTAGGATGCAGGAAGACAACAGCTAATATGTCTTTGCATCCTGGGTTTGTTTTCCCAGTGCTGCTGTGAACTGGGATAATAATGTCCCACCAACAGCAACAGCAGAAACCCAACACATTTCATCAGAAGTATGAAGTACGCAAAGAATAAGCCAAGCAGAGGCCTGATTTTAGGAGATGCCCATCTCCCACAGCCCCATCGACTTCAGGTGGGGCTGGGGAATGTGGAACATGGGATCTGAAAGCCATGGCCATGAGCTCAGTCCTGCAGAGGGTCGTGCTTCAGCGTTCCTGGTCATTTCTTCCTGCTCCATCCTCACGCTTTAGCACGGCCCATAGAAGCCGCTGCGGTAGTTGCTGTAGCGACGGTAGGGCCGGCTGTACCCGCTGCCCAGGCCTGGGTAACCAAAGCTCCCATATCCCAGGGAGCTGCCCCCGGAGGAGACAGGCACTCCCTCGGAGCTGAGGGTGCTGCCCACGGCCGCAGAGGCTGAGGATCCCACGGCGGTGTTCTGGGGGAAGGAGCTGAGGATGGGTCCAGGCAGGGTCACCACCACAGGAGGGGGTTGGATCACATAGGTCGACTCCTGGCACTGCCTGACACAGGGCTCGTTGCAGCTGTTGGCCAGGGGGGTTGGGCCACAGGGGGTGGGAACACAGGGGTCGCAGGAAGACATGGCTGTAGGACAGAGGAAAGTCTAAAATACAGGGAAGAAAGAAACGCCATATTAATGCAGTATAAAAGCTGCATTAGGGTTATCAAAGCCATGCAAAAGGATCACACATGTGAAAGTGCTTAGAGGAGGAGGTCAGAGAGGAGATCACTTATTAGGTCCAAACCAACAGTAGGCAGACTGGGAATAGCACTGAGGTTTCTCTTATAATTCTACTAGAGGGTGTCTCTGCTCTGTGGCTGGTCTTTGGACTGCAGTGCCAGTCATGGTAAAGCTTTTGGATTTTTTTTTTGCTAGCCCCAGTTTCTTAAGATGAGACTCCATTTCCAACCAGATTCATTGGGTGTCTACTCCCTCAGTATTAAATCAGAGCATGAATCTGCTTGTTTTGAGAGACAATATTACCAGTACCAAGTCCCATCTCATTACACCCAGCTCCACAAGTATAATAAAGCCTTTCTTTTCCATGGAAGTAAGCCTTTCTATTTTTCCTTCCCAAAAGGAAAAAAAAAAGCTAGCAATATTTATACAGAACTAAGAATAACAAACAAAGAAAAATATGTCATCAAAGTAACAATTTAGCATTTAAAAAGACACTGTCTAGGCTCAGACTTACCTGTTCACCTGAGTGAAATAGGCAAGAGAAGTGGATAGAAGAGCCTTGTGTTGTATAGGCTTTTATACCTTGTTCCAGACTGCCTGCAGACCACAGACATATACTATGCATGAAATTATTTAATGATCTGCACTTTTGCATGCAAAATCCACCAAACTGATCAACCCCATTTATTTTTTTCCTTTCAAAAATCTCCTCTAGTATTGCTCTATTTTTTTTCCCCTCCCCTTATTACATTCGCATTCCAGTATAGACAAAGCTTTCATCTTCACCAATGCACATCCACTTAATTGCTTGGAAGACTGTGGTGACTCGTTCAAATTACAGCAGTAATTATGTCACCTCCTAAGGCCAATGTACATTTTGTGTTTGGTTTTAGTCATCAAGATACCGCTCCAGGGGAGCGTATGTGATGCGTAGCCCTTATTCAAGACTTCGCTCCTGTAGGTGAATAACCATTTAGCTCCGAGGTGGGGTCCTGATCCCCATTCACAAACATTTCCATTTCAAAGGCTCAGCTCTACCACAAGACAAGATCTACAATAGATATTCCCAAATTTGCACTCTGTCAATCTCATGCAGACATGAAGTTGAGAAAAGCATCAAATTTTGATGACTATTACAAAGGTTAAAGAAAATTAAGACCGGTGTGAATTGATGACCAGAGACAATAAAACACATTCTAAAACTGCTTGGGCTAGTTGAAGTTTTCCCAGGATGAAGACAGCTAATATAAAATCATATAAGACTGTGTTTCTTTACCCAAATATAAATTTTAAATTCATTTTCCAAGACAAATTCAAACAATCACACTTTTCATGAAAGAGCTACATTACTTGATCTTATTACATCGTGATATTAGGTGCCTTTAACTCTCAATATGATTTTTGTGCAGTCTCCCATATGCAGAACCACCTTTACTCCTACCTGAAATCCCAAAACATCACTGAGAAGTGCATCAACTCTCACGACAAATAAAATAGGAATGTGCATGTTAAAGATTGTTTTCAACACTGGTTCTTTGAGGCAATGCTATTCCTGAGCTAAACTACAGTGTCAACAGAAGTTACACCCAGCAGTTCTCCATTACATTTATTATGACATGATTTGTTTCACCTCTGCAGTGGCCTGTCCTGGCTGTCCTCCAACCTGCTGGAAATATTTGTACAGACAGAAAGTATGTAAAAAACAGGGATCAAGTCTCTCCTCTTAGCATCACCGACCCTCAGCAAAAGATATGAATTAACTCTAAATGAAGAGTGTCTTTATACATAGGTTGGCCTTTGTCTTCAGAAGAACAAAGGACTTCAAAGTTCAGAACAGCTTTTTGCTAATGGCTCAAATATGCAAAGTTTCATGCTACCTAATGTTCAAGGTACGTGACAAGATCTCAGCATCACCTGGCTAATAACCTAATTTCAAAGTGTGTGAGTCAAGATCACTCAGAGGACTTCTCTAACTAAGTTTGAGGTAAACACCTTCACAAGCTTTAATTATTGCATTAAAAATTTTCATAATTGATTTAAAAAATAAAGCCAAATCCTAATCTTCTGTAAAATTCTATAACTTCACATGTTTTAATGATTTTCCACAAGAAAATTCCCCTTTTCGGTAAAAGGAGGGAGTATTTTTCTTCCCTTTCCTCTGACATACTATCTGTAGTCTTTTTAATATATTTTTTAAAGTTATTTTCTATTCTCCATCACTCACCTGGAGAATTCACTTCTCTTTCATCTGTAAAATGAGATAACCAAGGAATGTTAACTTTTCTTCATTCTTCCCTCTAGGGACATAAATAGCTTTTCTTGGAGGATTTATAACATTTTAGAAACAGACTCATTAACATCTTGGAATAACATTGTTATTCTGCCAGATTAGCCTAATTAGCACCTAAATCTCAGACCATAAGATTGAGAGACTTTGGATCTTGATTTTCTGGGGGGATTGGTAAAGCTGGTGAACTAGGATGTCCTATCTTTCCCTTATGGATCTATGATGGAGTTTCACATTCCACACACTCATTTAAAAACCCTTTGTGTAACAACAGAATCCTCCCATGACAGGCTGGTGAACAACCAAACTGCCAAAGAGCTGACAAATTGCTTACATGAATTGAAATTTGTATCATCTTTATGTTGACTTCAGAGGTCTGAGTGTCATAGTCCAAGGCACTCAAACGATCCACAGGTCTTTGAGATGAAAGAAGCTTTGAGGAAGGCTTTTCATCTGATGCCAGAATGACACTAGACTGGTACATAAGCCATAAGCAATTTAACTATTGGGGACAATTCAACCAGCTGCAACAGAATTTATATAACTTGAATTATATGAATGCCTCAAACCTTCCCAATGTGAGAATGTCTCTGATTTTCCACAAAAAATTCTGTTCCTTTATTAGCTTCAGTGGATGTTGCAAACCTGGGTGAAATCTCAGGTCCTTACTTTTAACAAAAACAGTTTACTTTGAGAATTTCTAAAGGTTTTAAGGACTACAAGTGCCCTATATTTATGTTAGCATACCTCATGCCTTGACATGAGCTTTTTGTTGGAAATCTGTAGGGCTGCAGCAAAGACAGCCAGGCTTTTATAAGGAGCCCTAAAATACGCAGTACTTATATGGTAAGTAGGAAGTGAATCGAAAAAACCCAACCCAAAATCAGTTTTTCTCCACCACAAAAAGCTGTGTATATACCTCCTTTGAGACTTCTGCTGATGTTCATGTTTTACTTCCCAAATCCAAGCATTCAAAAACAGTGATTTGATTGTAAAAGTCTGTTGATCTTTCTTTTGCACGCTGCATTTCCAGGTCACAGTTATTAAGAGTGTGAATCACAAGAAGATTCCTTAAAACAAATACCATCACATGCTAGATTAGATACCCTGATGTTTTGTTAGATCATAAAACACTTCCAGACTTGAGAGTAATTTCTTGGCAGAGATGCAGAAAGCCATGTATTGTGATGAGTCACTGTGGAATCAACACGCGTTTCGGCTCCAAAATTAAATATTTTTCTTGATCTTGAGCTCTAAAAATATGTACTTCCCATTTTATTAGTGGCCCCAGTAGTATTAATATCCAGTCAATGGAATAAAGCAGAAGGGGAAGGAAAAAAAGATCACAGAAGACTTGAGATATGATAAAAGCATAACTTTAATAATACGAAAGAGTGGACTGAAATACTGCAAAGCAACAGGTTTCAATGCGGGAAGAATGGCACATCTCATGTCAGTGTACTCCACCAACAGAGCTCTTTCAGTGTAGCATTGCACCTTGACAATCAAGTCCCATCTACTGCCTAAATTACAAGTTTTACACCAGGCAATATCAAATACAGTGATGCGCAGAGGTACCTAGCTGATTAGAAATATAAAGTAGTAAAACAAGAGTAGTGGCCTCATTTTAGGGATTGGTTAACTCCCACAGCCCCATCGACTTCAGGTGGGGCTGGGGAATGTGGAACATGGGATCTGAAAGCCATGGCCATGAGCTCAGTCCTGCAGAGGGTCGTGCTTCAGCGTTCCTGGTCATTTCTTCCTGCTCCATCCTCACGCTTTAGCACGGCCCATAGAAGCCGCTGCGGTAGTTGCTGTAGCGACGGTAGGGCCGGCTGTACCCGCTGCCCAGGCCTGGGTAACCAAAGCTCCCGAAGCCCAAGGAGCTGCCAGAGGAGATGGGGACTCCCTCAGCACTGAGGGCGCTCCCAACAGCTGCAGATGCTGAGGATCCCACAGTGGTGTTCTGGGGGAAGGAGCTGAGGATGGGTCCGGGCAGGGTCACCACCACGGGGGATGGCTGGATCACCACCGTTGAGTCCTGGCACTGCCTCACACAGGGCTCGTTGCAGCTGTTGGCCAGGGGGGTTGGCCCACAGGAGGTAGGACACCGCTCATAGCAGGACATGGTTGTAGGATGGAGGTTAATCTGAAACACAAGACCAGAAGTGAATGCAATGTAGGAGTTCTGTTGCACTTACATTTACTCAGCTCAGGTACCAGAGCAACAGGAGATTCCCAGGGATCCTTTTAGGACCTGAGTGGGGAGCAAGTTGAGAGGTAAACTGAAGTATGGTACAAGAAGATAGAAGCTGAAATAGTCCTCATTTGTTTGTGGAGATCCATGGAATAGCTGGCAACAGAAAAAAAAGGACACATACCTGTGTCATTACCTTAATTCAGAATTTTGATTGGATGTATGTCTGCAAAGAGACTGTGGAGATCCAGCCCCAGCTACTCAGAGCATCGTAGAAGTAGTAATTATGAGTCATACTGAGCCAGGAACATACTTACAGGTAGAGTTCAACAGACATTTGGAAAATGAAATTAGTTATTTTCCAGGTTCCAACTTTGCTTACAAAGACATACAAATTTCAATACAGTAAAGCATACTTGAAGCTGATGTCTTTGGAAATCTTTCCCAGACAACTTGTCCACAGACATGTTATTTTATGATTTTATACTCCATCTGTGATAAAGCTGACAACTCCCTTGGTCTGGTTCCAATGCACCAATAAACACAACGTACCCTGTTTCCTACGCCCGTCTCAGTCTGCTGGGTGCTCAGCTCATGGCACCCTATGACAGAATTTCATAAACAGATAAGAGCAAGACACCAGGCAGAGATTTTGATGATGTCTATCACATTGAAGTCCATATTAATGTCTTTAGAGGATGAAGTTTTGGGGATAGTTGATTGGAGGCAATATCCTCGCTGAACTCAGTATGGATATTCCTTCTAATTTCAGTATTCAGCTTCATTTTGTCTGCATTTAGAAAGTGGTATTTAGAGCTCAAAAGCCTGTGGTTCAACATAAGTGATTTTTAAAACCCACAGACCTGTGCTTTAAAGCCTACTTCCCTTGCTCTCCAGCTGTTTCTTTTAGTTTCTAGTTGATTTTACCCTAATTTTCTGCTGTGCCCAGTAATAGATTCATCATAACATAAACAGGAACTCTGAGGAAGTTCCCATGGATATAAAGAGCAAAGAAAATTATTTTTCTGGGTGACATTTATGAAGATAAATGAATTCCACATACCTTACAAACAGTTTTTTCATATTCACCCAGCTGAAAATTCAGGCATTACAGATGATGGATAAGACATAAAATGCACATTGCTACTTGAATGATGACTGATGATATAAATCTCTGGGGACAGAATGTTTTGACATGGAAGGGACCTCTAAAGATCACCAACATCCTTATACAGGTATTCTACTCACTCAGTTTGTTAATCTTGATTATTATTGGGATTTGTTAAGTCACTTAGGATGTCTGAAATCCTACATTTGAATAAATTTATATCACAGTTTCAAGGATCTATATGTCCAAGTCAGAACTCCATAAAAACATGCAATTCTAAAAAAAATACCCCAAAAACCAAAACCAAAACAAAAAACCAAAACCAAAAAACCTTTCTTAAGAGAAAAAGTTGCCCCCAACCAATCCAGCAACAAGCAGAATACTGTGGAGGAAAAAAAGAACAGCAAGTCACATTGTTATGAAGGCAAGAATTCAGCAAATAGAGAAAAGTAGATTTGAACTCACCTTGTTCACAAAAGGGGAGAAACTGAGGAAGTGGTAGGAAGGACCTGGTGTTGAGTTAGCTTTTATACAGCATCTTGGATGGCCTGAGGACCACAGACATCCTTTGTGCATGAAATTATTTACCAACGAGTATGTCCTGAATGCAAAATGTTTCCAACTGATTAAATGTCTTTTCCTTAGTGTTTATAACTTTGTTTTCATTTCCTTATCTTCTGACAGACATATTCTTACAAGTTTCTCTCATCTTCTGGTATTATGGACCAAATTTATTCCAGTGCCACCTTTCAGTCACAACAAAATTTATGTTCTGGTGTATGTTTTACTTTAGTCATAAGAAAACATATTTAAAAAAATTTATACAATATATAATTAAGAATTCAAAGGGTTTCTATTCAGAATATGAGTGTAAACTCGTAATAAATTCTGGGCTCCAGCAATTTTATACAAAGCTCTGATTCCAGTCAAGCCTAAGAACAACCTGGACTGAAAATTGTGTTTTGTGGAGGCTCTGCAAAAAAAAAAAGCACAAGCATCTGTACAGCTGAGATCCCACTGAATCCAGAGAGAAAGAATCAGATCCCAGAAAAATACCACTGTATCATACCAAATTTTGATTACACTTCAGTAACACGGTTTGAGGCAGAGCTCTAGCACATGGGGACATTTAAACCTGATTTATCAGTTCTTTTACAAAGGAAATCTCTAACTCCCTTCTGTATTATCTCAGACCACAAATAGGAATAGCACTTTGCAAGTAATCTTGAGGACACATAGGAATTTTAAAGTATTTTGTGGTATTATCCCAGCACAATCTTAACTGTAGAGTCACTGGGGGGAAAAAGCCCACATAAGAGCCTGTTTGCCATAGTATTTTTCCTCACACTGCAGTACAACAGTGATTTTACCACAGAGTGATGGAAGTTTATTGTAAAAGTGAAATATATTTAATTTTTTTTTTCATTGTATGTTGCAATTTCTCCTGTAAAAGATGGGAGGATCAAACATGTCCTTACAGAAGAGTTATTAAAAATAGTGCGTGAGGATTCACGGACATTTAGGGAAGAAAATGTTTTGGTCTTAAGTTCCTAAAGAAGAAGGTTTCCAAGGCCTTCACAATTTTCAATCACAATGTGCATAGTCACAGAACTGAGTTATCAAACTGTTCATGATATATGATGAGGTTTTAACGCTCTCATTGTCCATCTAATGAGATGTCTTTAAAACCTCTGAAACAAGACCATTCTTTGCCAACTCTAACCCCACACATAGCCATTTGTATTTTAACAGACTCTATGAAAACCATCCCTGAAAGAAAGAAAAAAAAAATCAAATTTTACAAATTTTAACTGCTTTTCATATTTCAGCAACATTATCTGAAGTAACCCACTTGGCTCTCAAATATTTCCCTTCCTAAACAATATTATCAACCCATAAACATGTGAAGATAGATGTTTAAAAAAAACAAATTCTTCTATAGCATCAGGTGCTTCCTGGCAGCCTGGAGAGTTAATTTACCTGTAAAGCCTGCAACAACATCCACAGAAGTTTTCCACACTTCTGCTTCCTTCTAGCACTACAAGAGCTTCCCTTTGGTTTACTACCTCATATTTTAAAAACAAACTCCTCAGAGATCACTGCAGTATTTTCAAAAAGACTCCCAAACGGATGCAATTCCAGATTGGTCTCATTGGCTCAAAAAACTAATTCAAGAGCCCTTGTTAGAGAACTCAGGAATTTATTTTTTTTAAGAAAAAGATCGAGTTAACTGGCAATTGTTCTTAAGTGGGTCAGGCAGGGAATTGCATACAAAGAGCTTTAGTAAATGTCTTGAATGCAATCTTAGATTGTACTCCCAAGACACCCACAAGCTAACAAATTGCTGAGGAGCTGAAAAGAAATCTTTATTAGACTGGTCCTGGAGTAATTTCATATTGGAATTAATAGAGTCAGTATAAAAGTACCAGAAATTAAAAGTACCCATACAGTGTGAAGATGAAAGAATTTTTAATGGGTAGAATACACTTCTCATGCAATGCCAGGGTGAACATAGACTGGAAAACAAAGCAAAACAATTTCATTATCAAGAAAAGGTTCCACCTGCAAAAATGTATGTGGGAACTAATTCATGCAAAAATAAAGAAAAGGATGCCTCAATAGTCTCAAATTTGTAAACATCTCTCTGCATAGTTATTGCACCCATTCCTCCAATCTTAACGTACAAAGGAGACGTGGCTGCCAAATTGATGTTCACGTTCTTCAGGTGCTGTCTCTGTAATGATACACTTAATAAAGGCTTTGGCATTGTTGTTGAAGCAGACACAGCCCATGATGCCACACTGTCTGAAGAAGGCTGGTTTCCAGGATATTGCTTGCTTTCTTTAAATCAGCAAGCATAGACTTAGGAATTTATGGCAGAGAGCAGTGCTCCAAGGTTTTTCATTCACAGCATGCACCACAAACACAGCTTTCAGGACATGCTGTTGTTGGACACAGGCAACTTAACCAGACAATCTCATTCTCCTGAAATTAATTTCTTTACTCTTTATGGTATGTGTACATTTACATCACAGAAAGACACCTTCCTCCCACCAAGATCAAAGCTGTTCTTTGATGTACATCACAGTGCAATCAACAATTCCTCACAGATCTGAGTGAATAGCTAATTATTTCAGTCATACCAGTTCTGTCAACAGGGCACCATATGCTTGTGTATGCATTCCAGTCCCAACAATTATTTCTTTAGACAGTACATGCATGGAAACCAACTTTTAAGCCAAGACTCCACTCAGTCTAGTACCTATCGATTTACCATCTTTCATACTTCTGCTGCCTCAAGCCACAGCGCAAAACTAGGACATATACCTCGGGTCTAAATTCTTTTCCCCTTATTTGGTAAGTAATTAACTGAAGAAAGCTTAGAACATGTGTAAACCATTTGAAAAAATAAACCAACCCCCTTTTCCTCCTATTTGTGGGCATTTCAACTGGTTCCAGCACATTCCAACCCAAATGCCCANCATTTGAAAAAATAAACCAACCCCTTTTTTCCTCCAATTTGTGGGCACATTCCAACCCAAATGCCCCAAAAAATCTTCCTTCTGGTTCCCTTTTTCTCTTTCAGCACTATGATACTTCAATTTTCAAACCCATTTCAGGGGGCTCTAACTGAAAACCCTGCCCAAAGGAGAGTTACCAAAATCACACAACTCTTGCTCATATTGCTTATGACCTGCCAGACCTCACAAAGCTCCAGTGAGAGAGCAAAGCAGTCAATACAATTAAAAACCTGGATAAGTTTCTCGAACTTTGTCTCTAGGTAGATAAAGATATTCGTTATTATTCTTTGATACCCTTTATTTGCACACATTGTGTTGAGTTTAGCAACTTGGAGTAAATTCCTAGATGGTAACAGGATTAAAGTCAAACTGTTGAGGGAAACAACTATAGTCATTCATCTAGTTCTTCACTCATAGAAGGTTTCCTTTAGATTGAGAGTTCATATAGATTAGCTAAAGGATGTTTATTAGATTTTATTTAGGGCTTGAAAGATAGGGCCTCAAAATATACTAATGATACAATAATTTAAAAACTCATATTACTCTGATTTGAACACTCACTTCACCTATGAAGCTTGGAGTCAAGCTCAAAGTGTACCATGGTTAATGCTTCAGAGCCTGGCAATATACATTCCAACCCAAAATAAACCCAAATACAGCTTCTGTTAGCCACTATTTTTTATCAGGCACTTCCAAAAACATGGAGTTCCAAAGATGTCAAATAATTGATAGGACTAGAAAACTCCCAACTTGAAATATGAAAACTGTGCTTTTACACATAGATGGGGAAAATACAAATCTACCAAGGAAACCAAGGGCAGGGAACAATATATGAAAACATCTGCAATATTTCACAAGAGTGTAAACATGAAAGCACTTTTTTTTTTGTTGTTGGTAACGATGGTGATAGTGGTGACTACTCAATAAACATGTCCCACTGCAAAGGTAATCCATGCAGATTGTCCCAGAAAATAAAACCATTCACCCAAGGGAATCAAAAACACAATGAAACTCAAATTCAGATGCAATATCAGTTTAATGATGCAAAATCAAATACCATTGTGCAAAAGAAAAGGAATATATATATATATATATATATA
>VXBZ01010976.1:47378-69446 GCA_013399135.1 Heliornis fulica | reverse complement strand
TCCTTGGTGCTGTCTCCAGACACATCAAGGATAAGAGGGCTGTTAGGAGCAGTCAGCATGGTTTTACCCAGGGGAGGTCATGTCTGACTAACCTAATAGCCTTTTATGAGAATATAACCAGGTGGATGGATGATGGTAGAGCAGTGGATGTGGTTATTCTGGATCTCAGTGTTTGACACTGTCTCCCACAGCATCCTGGTGGGAAAACTTTGAAAGTGTGGCCTGGAGGGTAGCGTAGTGAAGTGGATTGAGAGCTAGTTGAAGGGAAGAAGCCATAGAGTTGTCATTAATGGGACAGAGTCTGGCTGGAGGCCCATAACTAGTGGAGTCCCTCAAGGGTCAGTACTGGGACCAGTATTGTTCAATGTATTCACTGATGTCCTGGATCAGGGAATAGAGTGCACAGTCAGCACGTTTGTTGATGACACAAAGCTGGGAGGGGTGGCTGACACACCAGAAGGTTGTGCTGCCATTCAACAGGATTTAGACAGTCTGGAGAGCTGGGCAAGGAGAGATTGAATGAGATGTAACAAGGGCAAGTGTAGGGTCTTGTATCTGGAGAGGAACAACCCCAAGTACCAGTATAGGTTGGGGACTGGCCTGTTGGAGAGCAGTGCAGGTGAGAGGGACCTGGTGGGCAGCAGGATGACTAGATCCTAGCAGACAGCAGGATAATCATGAGCCAGCAATGTGCCCTCTTTGCCAGGAAGGCAAATAACATCCTAGGGTATATTAGAAGAGGGGAGGCTAGTAGGTCAAGAACGTCCTTATCCCCCTCTACTCTGCTCTGGTGACACCACACCTGGAGTATTGTGTCTAGTTCTGGTCCCCTCAGTTTCTTAAGGACATAAAACTCATTGGAAGAGTCCAGCACAGGGCCACCAAGATAATGGAGTAGAACATCTTCCTTATGAAGAAAGTCTGAAGGAACTGGGTATCTTTAGTTTGGAGAAGAGGAGACTGAGGGGTGACCACATTAATGTCTATAAGTATGTTAAGGGTGAGTGTCAGGAGGATGGAGCCAGGCTCTTCTCAGTGTTAGTCAGTGATAGGACAAGGGGCAATGGGTCCAAGCTGGAACATAGGAAGTTCCATCTGAATATATAGAAGAACCTTTCACTGTGAGAGTGACAGATCATTGGAACAGGCTAACCAGAGAGGTTGTGGAGTCCCCTCTGGAGACATTCAAGACCAATCTGGACATGTTCCTGTGTGATTTTATCTAGGTGATCCTGCTAGGGCAGGGGAGTTGGACTAGATGATCTTTTAGTGTCCCTTCTAACCTCTAGCACTCTTTGATTCTGTGATTATACCTCTGACCATTAAGAGTACATATGCATCTCCAGCTTTGGAAAAAAAACCCCTTCTATTACATTCTGTTGTCATTTTCCAAGCCATTGTTTTGAGTAAGTAAGAGCATACCCCTAAAACTGATTCTTAAACATACTTGTTTAAGTATGTGTCATTTGTCATTAATGACAAATTACAGTGTCATTTTATGTATATACAAATGAATTCAAACAATCCTCTAATCAGTGGTTTTTTTTAAGTACTGTGTTCTCTATTTAATTTATGTTTCTTGGGTCAACAGAATGAAAAAGCTCAGATGTGGAAAAAAGCTTTAAAGTAAGATTTAGTGATTTTAATTACTTTCCTTAATTTATGCTGACAACAGAAAGTAAGATACTGTGTTCATTTTATTGCATAATAAAATACATTAAATTACTAAATTATTCATAACCTTGGGTCATGACAAATGTTCTAGAACAAATACTTTTAGGGTAATACACTTTGTGTGCGAAACCATTATTTTTAAGGTTTCTATATTCATATAATCTGATTTACTACATAAGAAAAACTCGAAATTTTAATCCAGTGGTTTCTGCATCAAATCTTCATTTATGACTTAAGGATCATTCACGACACTGGATTTCAACATGGTACTTGGTTACTTTTCACAGCTGTGTGAGAGAAAAACAAATAGGTGACCTCACTAACGTTTCTAAATATATAAAGGGTGAGTGTCAGGAGGATGGATCTAGGCTCTTCTCAGTGATGGCCAGTGATAGAACAAGGGGAAATGGTTCCAAACTGGAACATGGAAAGTTCCATCTTAATATAAGGAGGAACTTTCTCACTGTGAGGGTGATGGATTACTGGAACAGGCTGCCCAGAGAGGTTGTGGAGTCTCCTTCTCTGGAGAAATTCAAGACCAATCTGGACATGTTCCTAAGTGATCTACTTTCCAGCTTGGGCAGGGGGGTTGGACTTAGTGATCTTTTGAGGTCTCTTCCAGTGAATATTCTGTGATTCTGTGGTCTTCACAGAAGCATAGAATAGTTGAGATTAATAGGGCCTTCTGGAGAAGCATCATCTGACCCACACTGTGCTTAAGCAGGACCACTTACAGCAGGTTCCCCAGGATCATGTCTGGAAACTTTTGATTACCTCCAGGGAGGAAGATGCCTTAACCTCTCTGGGCAACCTATTCCAGAGCTTGGCCACCCTCACAATAAAAAAGTGTTTCTTGTGTTCAGAGGGAACCTCCTGTGTTTCAGTTTGTGCCCATTGCCTCCTGTCCTGTCACTGGGTACCAACAAATAGAGCCTGCCTCCCTTTTTTTGCATCTTTCCCTCAAGTATTTACAGACCTTAGCAAGATCCATCCCAGCCTTCTTTCCAAAATCCCCTATAGTCCTCTCTCTCTCAGCCTTTCATCACAGGAGAGATGCTCCTGTACCTTCATCAACTTCCTGGCCCTTTGCTGAACTCTCTTCAGTATGTCCATGGTTCTCTTTTATTGGGGAGCCCAGAACTGGACATATCACCATAGATGTGGCCACATCAGCATTGAATAAAGGAGAGAAATCACCTTCCTCGACCTGCTGGTAAGGCTCTATTTGATGCAGCTGAGTATAACATTGCTCCTCTTCACAACAAGAGCACATTGCTGACTCAGAACTTGCCGCCTTACCAGGAGCTCCAGATACGGTTCTGTCAAGCTGCTTTCCAGCTGGGTGGCCCACACTATACATTGGTGCCTGGCATTGTTCCTCCCCAGTTGCAAGACTTTGCCCTTCACCTGTTGAACTTCATGAGATTCCTGTTGGCCCATTTCTCTAGTCTGTCAATGCCTCTCTGGAGGGAAGCATGACCCTCTGGTGTATCAGCCATTCCTCCTAGTTTGGTATTGTCTGTATCCTTTGTGAGGGAACACTCTGCCCCAGCATCCATATCATTAAAGATGTTGAGTAGGACTGGACCCAGTACTGATCCCTGGGTTGTACCACCGATGACCAGCCTCCACCTAGGCTTCTTGCTACTGATCGCAATGATCTGGACCCAGCCATTCAGTCAGTTTTCAACCCACCTCACTGTCTGCTTATTAATTCTATAGATCAGATAAATAGATAGTCTGCATCCAACCAATATTCCCTGCCCTGCATCAGCTTTTGGTGTCTACAACAACCTGGTAACTCAGAAGCCTGAAATGCCCTTGGGCAAAGATGGGTTAAAGACAAAGTTGAGCTCCTCTTTGGCTGTGCTGAGCATGCCTACTTGTTCAAGCCCCATTTCAAGGGCAGAATGTTTTTCAATGGCTTGAGCAGCTTTTTCACACAAATGTTTATAGCAAAAATTTGTAAACTTTTAGTAAGTATGTAGAAACTCTACAAGTGACTAGAGCCATAGATGAATAATCATCATTGTCTGAAAACATTTTTTCCTTCTTATGAGACATAAAGCTTATGACAGAAAAAGCATTCATAAAGTTATAGAGAAAAAGTTGCATTACAGTCCTGAGACTTATGGTGAGTTGCTTGATTTGCCAATGAAGGAAAAATAACCCATAAACAATGTATTTAATCAACTGTTTGAGTGAATTATTGTTGCCAGAAATGTGTTTGTTAATTATGGTCTTTTCTACTGAATCTAAGTCTGCTGGACTCATTTAAAAGGAAGTAGTATGTGTCCTGTTAAAATACTTTCCAGAAGTTAAAATATGTTTGTGTGACACAATTGTCTGAGTGTATTTTAACTTTCCATAATTATACGGTTTCCATGCACACAAATGAAACAATATCCTATATGAACTTCACAAATTAAATATATTTTTCCTAACAAAAACAATGCAATGTATAGCAAGACAATGGGTGGAGTTCAGAAAAAAATTCAGAACTGCAAGAAAATAATAAAAGCAAAGTTAGACCCTCAAGAAGTGTTTCTCTAACACATGTTATTTCCATATAGACCTAGAAAAAGATCATTACTAAACACATCTGCTAATGCCGAGGTGAAATTCCACGCTTTGTGGCTGCATTTGCTTTTTCTGGTTACCCCTCCTATCTGTAGCCATAACACAAGCACCTTTATCATTGGGTGAAACAATTCATATCCAAACTGGATGTAACCTTCTTAGCCTTCTCCGGAGATTATTGCCTGGCTTTCACAAAAGCATCTTGGTCAGGGAACTCCCTGATTCATTGCAGAGGGAATACAAAGTGTGAACTAACATCTCTGCAGTGTGAACCATATAATGAGACAGGACAGGGAGCAAAAGAACTCAAAACTCTACATGTAATGTATAAAACCCCTGACTGTCAACTTTGAATTAGACAGGAGTAACTCAAGTTTCCCGAAGGAGAAGCATTTCTGCAAAGATGGATTATTTTCAACTCTGTCTAGTCTGAATTCATATGCATGTGTCAGTCACTCACTACACATTAATTATACAAGTCTCAACTAGGTTTCTCCTCTGCAGTTTCCCACTGATCCTCAATAAACACATACAAATGGTAACAAATAATGAGTTAATGCAAACAAAAAAATCTGTCTTCATGTGTGTTCTTACCTCAAGTTTTGCAAAACTGTACCAAAATTTTACTTTTGTAATTTATATATAAAGCTGGATTCCAGCTTGAACTGTATTCAGACTCTGGGTTTCTTGGTTGATGTCCATATTTTATAAAAGTCAGTGAAGGTTGTAACAGTGAACCCTGAGACTGCGCTTTCATTCAATTCAAAGACATGAAGAATCAAAGAAATACATGTATATTCATCCCAATTCCTTATATAATTAAAAGTCTCAATAGAAATTTCAGTAAGACATCCTTTAACTGCAGGCTTTTACTAAGAGACACTAAAGCTCCCTCAGCCATCTTCTGGCCAGTGGTGATTTTCTTGGCCTGATATAGATGCTTCTTCTCCATTACACCATTCCACATGTAGCTCACGGTTCTGCCAGTTATTCAGATGGGAAGGGTGGGGTTAGAATTTGTCTTAGGAAAAAAATTTAATATTTTGTACTGGAAATAGAATAATGCAAAAGTTACCATTGATGTGTAGACTGGATTTCAGTGAGCATATAAATCAAACAGATTGTTAAAACTTCATTCTCAGATAAACAAACCCTAGACATTTTTACAGTTTGACACAACAACAGTAATTTATTATATTTCAAATATAATTTATCAATAACAAATCATCTGTCCTTGACAGAAAACTGGCAAATGTTGGATTGCAAAATGTACTTAAATCTATTCACATCCTTCGGGGAATAAATGCAATATTGTCTATAAAATTTAGTATTTAAAATAACAATCATCTTTGCTATTAGCTATAAATTACAGTGTGGAGTGATTAAAAACAAATCGTTTTGAAGGAGCAATTCTTTAAATGGAGACATTAAGTCTGTGTTTGAAGTCTATAATGTTTGTCGCAAATGTCAGAAATTCATCATATCTTCAATATCAGGTTGTGTTGTTACCAAGTTAGGTTCGTGTTGAATATTTATACTGAAATACTTGGTTAACCATAAATATAAGAAGCAACGCAAAGGTTTATATACCAGTTTGTGACTATACCCTGGCTCAATACAGCACACTGTTTTCCAAATTTCATATCGAATACTATCTTTATACAAAGATCCAAACCTAAAGTGAGATATGTTCATACTTTACTTCCTCTGTAAAATTTAACAAATACATATGATGGGTATTTTGAAGGCTGCAGAGACCATGCTGGCTCCTGGGAACTCTCAGAGGATGAGACTCCCATGAAGATGCTGTGGAAAGCAACACAATGACTGCCGCTACTACCACACCACAGGCTGATGATGAGCAGGCACAAACTGCTAAAGGTGCTTGATCCCTTTCCAATGCCACATCTGGGAATAAAGGTAAGCAGCCAGTCACAAGACAGAGAAAAAAAAGCATAAAACTTCTCCTTTGAGCTGGAACAAGATGAACTATTTAGATTCTCTTCATCCTCTAACAGAGCCAGGAAAGTCAGCCAGATGTGCCAAAGATCAAACATCACACTGCCTAATAGGGTAAGATTGCACCTACTCTCTATCCTTGAAGACATTAGTCCTAAGACACACAGTTATGTCTGCTGGAGGCGGGTTGTACTAAGCACAGCCAATGGCACTATCTCCAAATGAGGTAGTTGTTGACACAAAGGCAGCATGGCTGTATAATTCAGGACCTCAATTTTTCTGGTTATTCTCCTATGTCATCCAACAGCCCCAACTCTGAACAAACCCAATTCTCTCTCTATCCTCATAGGAGAAAGGCTAATCCTCATAGTGTTCCAGCCCTTGGATCATTTTTGTGGCTCTCCCTGTATGCACTCCAACAGGTCCATGTCCTTCTTGTGTTGAGCGCTCCAGAGCTGGACACAGTACTCCAGGTGGGGTCTCACCAGAGCAAAGGGGCAGAGTCACCTCTCTTGATCTGCTGACCACACTTCTTTGGATGCAACCCTGGATGCACTTGGCCTTCTAGACTGCAGATGCACATTAGTAGCTCATGTCCAGCTTTTTATCCACAAGTACTCCCAAGTCCTTTTCCTCAGGGCTGCTTTCCTGCACATCACCTCCTAATCTGTATGGATAGCAGGCGTTGCCCTGAATCAGGTGCAGGACTCTGCAGTTGTCTTTGTCAAACATCATGAGGTTCACCTGGGACCACTTCTCTAACCTGAGTTTATCTCAACTTTTAAAGTGTGGATGAAAAAGCTGAATTCCTTTTCACCAAAAAAGCAAGAAAAATATCTTGTGTAAAAAATTGTGAAGAAAAAAAGCTCCTGAAACTACTTCACCACATAGTAGAAAAATGTATTCATATTAACCACATTTTCCCACAACTTATACTCCTTCCTTTTTTTAATAATAATATATTCTAATTACTGCTACAAAGTTAATACAATTGAATGCATATAAAGAGGGGCTGAGAGAAATTGAGAAGCCTTGAGGTTAATGAAGCTTAATCAGATGATCCTCTCAATTCTAGAATACTGAAAAAGCAACAGTTTGATGTTGTTTTAATCTAAAATCTTGGAGATTTTGGGGGTAGATCCTTTTTTAAGATTTTTTTACCCTTTCCTTACAGAATGTGTTCTAAACTCCCCACAGTTAAGTAGCAGAGGAAGTATTTAAAATACAGCAGTCCCTAAAATTCCAAACAATATACTAAAATGCAGAAATTGAGTCTTAATAGGCCTGATTTTTGCTCTAGGTTGATCTTTAGGCTGAAATGTACCAAAACCTGAAATACAGAGACTTCCAAACTTTTGACCTCCAAAGTCATGCCTTCAGGGTAGCTTGAAGTTAGCGGTGTACCTGTTCATGAATGCTTCTTTTTTCACCTTCCACTAGAGCTGAATGTATTGAGTAGGGAATGCCAAAAAGAGCAGCAAACATTAGAGATGTGTTTTGTCTGAGATTACTTCCTGTGCTAAGTCCAAGATCACCTCCCGGCTGGCTGACCAACTAACTGAAATACGCAGTCCTCTATTACATCCATTAGACATTCCAGACTTACAGCTCTGTGTATTTTGCCAGACCAAATGCCATCCTCCGTTAAGTTCTTCCTCAGAGAGGAAAATCTGGCCACTTAGAGTTAGTATGAGCCAAGCGATCAGCATGCCAGGTCTGCAGCTGAAAATCTGGAATTATAACAGCAGTAGGAATATTTAGGGATGAGTGATTGTAAGAAAGGACTCATGGGACTGGCAGTGTTCAGCAGGACTTTGGCCAAGCTAAACACCAAGTAGAAAAAGCTCTTCAGTCATTGCAGCATAATCCCAGCTCCCCTCCTGTCTACACATATCTAACAAACTTTATTAAGACATAAGAAAATAAGTGTTCAGACAAAATTAAGCTTCATATCCAATTCACGGGGAATCTTTCTTCCAGGTATAGTGTAAAGAGAAAAAAGAGAAACAAGAGCGGCTTCATGAATGGCTCTAGGAAAATAGACAATGGTCATCAGCAGCTTGAGAAAGGAGCTAGTTCTGGTGAGACATATGCCTCTGGGTTGTTCAATGACCTTGCAAGCAGGTAAGGCTGTATATCTAAAACAGTGTTTCTCAATCTGTGGTCCACAAAACCCTGTGAGTTCATGGCCATTTCTTGGAAATGCAAAGTTAGCAAGATAATTCTTGAGAAAGAGAAATTTGATATGCCACCATCTGCACTTCTCAGGAAAAAAAAATTAAGACCTGATAACAAACAAACAAACAAAAA
The DNA here is from genome assembly GCA_013399135.1 of Heliornis fulica. Classification (NCBI taxonomy): domain Eukaryota; kingdom Metazoa; phylum Chordata; class Aves; order Gruiformes; family Heliornithidae; genus Heliornis; species Heliornis fulica. The sequence goes on along the minus strand of VXBZ01010976.1, from coordinate 60,923 downwards.
AAGGATTAAATCTGCTGCTTTTCAGTATCTGATCAGGCTGTCTTCTGTAGACACAAGAATGTTAGAAAAAAAGACAGAGTAAACATAAAAGGTAGCTGTCTGTTACTCAGTCTGGAAAAGTAAAAAGGTGTTATTAGCTAAGAAAAATAATCAAAAAAGATGGGCAAAACTTGCCTGTCACTTTAGGAGAAGCATGGAAGCTGTTCTTCATGGTTGTATTATATTCACAACTGCTATTTGGAAAGGAAAATATGGCCTTATCTGGTTGATTTTTTTTATTCATTCCCCCCATGCCCCTTTTCATACAGTCAAAGGTTAAATTAATTTTCTTGAAGGAGATTTCCGCTATTCATGCCTTAGTGTTCTCTAACTACTAAAACAGCAATTATGACAGAGCTAAATTGTAGTCATATTTGAGATATAAGTTTAGTACAGAATTCAGGAGGTCATCTACTACATGGCACCTCTTTCAAATAGTGCATAACATAAGTGACCTTGGACCTGCTTTTGCTCTTTCAAGGTTAAAAGATGCTACTTCAGGCATCCACTTTGCAATACCTGTACAGGTATGATCAGAAACTGTGTCTGGTGTAGTGATAGATTCATGAGCAGATGAGGGATGTGGCGGTGTGTTTTGCATGAGTCTACCTGTATTTATATAGTACTTTTTTTCTTCAGGCTAAAATTTTTCTAATTTTCTCACCTTTAGGATATGCTGTTTATCTGAGCTGAAAAGATTCAGTTAATTATGTCTAACAACAGCTAATATTATACTCAGGAATAAGATTTGTGTTAAATGTTGGTCTATGGGAAGTTTTTTATTTACAACCTGATTTTTTATTTTTGTGGAAATCAATAGTTTCCTACTGCACTAGTAGGAAAGAAGCTTTGGATGCTGAGTACCAAGGAAAGAAAAGCATTTCTATGTCAGAAAATGGAGAAAAAACATTTACTACCTTGTTTAGCATAAGGTTTACAAATGAACATTTATTCAATAAAATCTAAAAGCCTCACCATTCCCTTCACTGTCTCTTTTCCATACATAGAAGTACTCAGCAGACATTGAATATTTTAAGCCCTTAGCTACCAGAAAGTAGGATTAATAACCGGAAGTACCTTTAGAACAGAAAAGCTTAATATTTTACAGATTGGATAGGCTGAGACAGTAATCAAATACTCAAGATTGTGAAGGAGACTGGTTAATTTAATTAGCTTTTTCCAGGCCTTTTTCCTGGATCATGACAGGCAAATGAGACAGTAAACTCTTAAACCAAGGAATAGATACATAATGGCACCTAACTTTTGTATATATTGCAGCCTATATGCATCTTCAGGACCAACCAAGGAGCTGAAGTTATCCTGAAGTTGAGAACTTAAAATAGTGAGAAATTTGATTTGGCCATTAGGAAGTAGTGGACAATCAAGCAAATTACTATAACTTCACATGAGCAACTATGTTCCACATGGCAGCCTCAGTGGGAAACATGAAATTAACCATTTAAACTTCAATTAAAAAATATAATCTCCATTTGCCTCACAGATTTATTACCAGAGACAATAGGACATGCAATTGCTCATCAAGCCACAGGTATTTACCAGTGGTTGGCTGCCCTTAAATACCCACCCCTCAACATCTATTACAGTCAAAGGTTTAGATAAGCCACAATTTCATAAACAAGTGGTGGTAGCTATTAATCCCTTTCATAGCCTGCATCTTGCTTGTCATGAGAATCACCAGGGACTGGAAAATCCATGACCTAATACTCCTTCTTAAAGACAAATGAAACTCACTCTCTTACGGATACCTGAGACCAAAAGCTATAGGGCAGAAAGTAGAACAGTCCCTCTCACTGCATTTGATTTTCCCATCAAATGAAGGCCACTGTGCATGATCAGTTAAATATTTCCTGGACCTGAGGGACAGAGAAAATGTAGTGAAAAGAAATTATTCTATAAACTGAATGATAAGAGATGGATCTGCATTTCTGGCCCATGGATGTTTCATATAAGACATTTCAATATAATTTTGATAACAGCCACTCAAATCAAATGTATGCCTACCCTTAACTGAAGTTATTTTAAAAATGGAACCTACAAAGAAAACACTTAGTAAAACATTTAAAGGAAATTAATTTTATTTTCTGTTGTTTTTTTTTTTATATTGACAGTGTTCCAGGATATTAATTATTGTGACATGGTTTCACTTAGTCTGCACAAGAGGAATGCGTGGTGTGTGGGATGTTTTCCATCTCCTGTAAACCTGCATAATGGACATCGATGTGGTGACTGTGAGTCATCACATCGATGTCCTCTGGGAGGTGCAGCAGAGCACGATTTCTCTCATTGCTGGCTAAATTTGTTGAATGTAGGATGACCACAGGCCTTTCTTCATGTGGCGCTTTTCTGTAGAGTGATTTAACAGCTGACCAGCTCCATCCCTCCCTCTTTTGTTTGCTGCTTTGGGCTGATAGTCCACCAAAAAAGAAGGATGACTCCTGACAAATGTTTTCATGTCTACCAATCACTTGGTTGGTTCCCACAGCTTCTGACACTTCTGAGCTTTAAAAGGGGGCCAAGATGAACACATCTAAATCATTTCAGTTGCTGCTAATTCACATCAGCCCAGTGCATGTGGAATGTAAATCTATGGAGTTGGAGGGTAAGGCTTAGGCGGAGTGCCACCAGGCCAGTTTGTGTTCTAGAGACGAGATATCTGTACACAGTCAGGCTCCATGTCTGTAGAAGATTCTCACAATCCTGATACTGTACACAGAGAGGTGCAGGTGTTTGGAGAGTTCCCAAGCCTCTCATATTCATTCTCCAAAGACAGGCGGAGAGACTTACTGGACTCCCAGTTTCCTTTGGCTGACTTCATCTAATGGCAGGGTTTGGTCCCTTGGAGCACACTACTGTGGAGATTTGTGTGGTGATGTGCATGTATATCTTAAAAAACAGAAAAGCAACAAAGAGACATCTCTGGGCAAAACAGTTTATGCTGTAGATTCCTATCATCCGAGCTAAATGTTAATGCATTTACAAACAGCTAGTGCCTCCAAGAGCCCTGGGGACAGTGATGCCTAGTTTCCTAGGAAACCATGTGTTGGAGATGAATGTCTCTCTTCCCACATGTCTAGTACACATGAAGTTCACTTCTGTCACTGGGGTAATTAGTAAGAGATTTGTTGTCAGAACCTAATAGCTCTGATAGCTCTACTTCCCTGGCGGTATGCTCAGAAGTTGTTAAATGAGGACAGGCCAAGAAAAATAGAGGAGACTCTGTGCGTCCTGTTTCCTGAAGAAAGCAGGTTTTTATATACATGCAGATACATTGATAAAGCCGAGATTGAGACAGAATTTTTTTTTCAGTCCATGAAGACACATTTTGTTCCCAAATGTTTCACTCCCAGTATCATATTAAGCAGAAAATCCAATGGACAGCATTTCTGTTGTCAGTCCCACAAAATTCAGTACAACACATTTTTGTTATGAGTTACTATTTTAATAAAAAATGAATGATTGTAAAAGTTCCAACTAGTTACAGATTGGGATTGATTATACCTGGACTATGGAAAGAAATCAATGATGAATGATGCTAGCTCTGGTTTCCCAATCCATGTAATTGGTCATATTTGTGTGATTTGGGTCAACTAAACAACAATCAGAAGTTTACCTGTGCATTTAGTAGTTATTCAGTGACAGAGAGTGTTTTGATAAACACTTTTCAAAGGCTGATAAATTTTATTCCGTTGCATAGGGATATTTTTTAAAATGTTTTCCGGATACCGTTCTTTACAATTGTAATCAGTACCCACTTATTTCATGAATGTATGCCCAGTGTATGCCTTCCATTCCTCCAATATTTTCTACCTCGTTAATATTCCTTCACTTTCTCTTCATCCCATGCATTCAATGGGCCACCTTGAAATAACATGTAAGCCTGTGCTTGAAACCATTAAGGAACGCTTCTGCTGCCATACGTGTAGAAAAACTAGAGATCTCTGTCTCACAATTCAGTTTGCTACTCAGCAATCTCAGGTTTTGCACAAAATTTTCATGAGCAGAGCTACTCAACCAATTTGATTAGAAAACCAAATTACTTTCCACCTACATGGTATGGAGGGAAAAAGATGTAAAATGTCAAAGGTTTCAAGAGTAGTTCTGGCTCAATTCTATATTTTTTTTCTTTTTTCTTTCCTTTTTTCTTCTACTTTTGGAACAATTTGACATTTATTTATGCCAGACATAAATCTTTATAGTATATTTTGGTGGGTTATAGCCCTTCCACCCCAAGACAAAATTCATAATATATCTTTCCTAACTTACTGTGAACTTCCTGCCTGAATAAGACTGAAAAACTCGTGACTGCAGCATCTTATGAAGCTTTCTGTCCAAGAAGCTTGTTGAAGAGCAGTCTAAAATGATGTCAAATAAATTTAAAGTCTCCTAAGAGAACATACCATTGTCCTAAGACAACATACTAATTCATACAGATACCATTCTGTACTAAGCTGACCTCTAATATAAAGTATCCATTTAGAAACTTTTTGCTTCACTTCTATGTCAGAAAGATTTTGTAAAGTTTCTGGTTTTGATAGTTTTCTTTTTCCTTAGTTATCCATAAATACTAATGCTGAAATATCAAAATTTTCTAAGAGGGAGAGATTTCATGTTTCAATCTTTGCTTGGAATTACATAAAATTATTTATAATATCCAATTTCCTTTCCAAAACTCTTGCTCCTTCATCTCACCAGTACCTATGTCATCAAATACATAGTGTTAGATCTGAAAATGTCCAAATCACTCTTAGTCTACTAAAAACTCAGCAAGGGAAATTAGACATTTGAAACTCCATGTGCATATCAAGTTGCTTTGTAGATCAGAGCTGTTAGCATGGAGAGCTGAACCACTTGCAAACACCCTAGATCAAGGTCAGTTTTTTGTAGTAGCATCCTTGTATTCCTGGAGCCTAGATCTCCTTTTTGTATAACAAAGGACTGCACATTTTAGGGCAATACTGGAAAAACTTAAAAAAAAAACAAAACAAAACAAAGGGGTTGGTATCTAACAGATTAAATTAAAAAAGACAGGTAAATGTTTGCTTAATTTAATTAATTTGGGGGGAGGTTAGGAAAACTACTTTTAAACCCAGAGAAGATCACATTGTAAATCAAAGGTTTTTGTGCTGAGCTTTCTGGGTTTTTTTTCTTTTTGTTTTTTTACATATGCCTTTAATATAAATCTGTAATGGCAAACTAAAATAACAAGATATGTTTTAATTTTACTAAATCCTTTTTAACTAACTTAGCTTTAAAATGATGTGGTATTAAAAGCAAAACCTGGTGGGTTTGGGTTTTTTTTTTTGTAGTTGTTTTTCTGTGGCTGTATTATTCACTGGTTATAATTCCTACTGAATGTAGTAAGATCAAGATTGAGATCTACGACAATATTGTGCAACTAAAATAAAGAAATATATACACAAGCATACACAAATATGTAGATGTATTTACAAATATACACATAATGTATATATGTATATATGCATGTACATAAGTATGTAGCCCAGACCATTTTCATAAAGATTAGACATTTCTTCTCTATAGATGCACTGTGTCCACAGGAAAGGGTTATAAAATTATAATTTTGAAAAGTTTGCAACATTTTTGAGTGTATCGTGTCCATACATAACATCCACCCAAGTCTCTGCAGATGTTACTTAGCTTTGCCAAGGAGTTTCAACACTCTGGATGAGGTCTTGAACTCAGGTTTGGCTGATCCAGTGTAATCTACAATATTACTTCCCAAATGTAGAAGGGAAATTAAATGAGCTACAATTGCTCTGGTCATCTGATTCCTCCACATTCATTTCTTCATTTTGGAATTACCCATGACCTCAAGTTATTCTCTGAACACCAAGGAAGTGCTCAAGAGTTTTTCAAAAGCAACTGTGAGTTAACAGAGCTAAGCATCAACTTATAATAATTGCTTACTCTTACACAGTACATGCATTATAAGGATCCAAGTTAACAGGACCAAACTCTGATCTTATCCATGTTACTAAAATCTACTCCTTGATAAGCACCTGATTCAGGGCCTTGCAAACAGATATGTCTAAATTCACTAGTCCTTTTGGTAATTATTATCAGTTCTTACTTACCTTTAGTATTTCTTGTTATGCTTTGCGATCTGATATAATAAAGGGGAATTTGAGGAAATATAAATAGCTAAATAAAAATGTACAGAAGAACAGTAAATAAGAAGATCATTTCTCCCAAGCTTCCCAATGATGACTTTTAGCCCACTGAAAAGATAAGATAGTCAACATTAGTCAGCTGCTAGTAATGGACTTTTTCATTCCCTGGAGTTTGTTACCCACCCACACTGTTCCCTTTTCAGCAAAAATAACATAGCATAGTACTAGTAATGTTTTATCTCTTTACATATATTGGAACATTAAATTCTGTATAGGAAAGTAAAAAATCCTGTTGTGGCATTAAGCTTTCCAGATAATGTAGTTTTCCATTTTTCCAGTCACCTATTTTCATATTTGCTTTGGTATAGAACAAGCCCTTGGAAGGTAATCTTGTGACTTCTCCAAAAAGTCTGAAGCAATTATCATTTTTTTACAAGTGGTTGTTCCAAAATGTGACATGAGGATTTGGGAACAGTCAGAGGGATGTAGTCACACACCTTTAAAAAAAAATCTTTCAGGTCTTTCAAGGTCAGTTATATATCACAGAATCACACAGAACCACAGAATATTAGGAGCTGGAAGAGACCTCAAAAGATCACTAAATCCAACCCCCCTGCCCAAGCAGGATCATCTAGAGTAGATCACATAGGAACATGTCCAGATTGGTCTTGAATTTCTCCAGAGAAGGAGACTCCACAACCTCTCTGGGCAGCCTGTTCCAGTAATCCATCACCCTCACAGTGAGAAAGTTCTTCCTTATATTAAGATGGAACTTTCCATGTTCCAGTTTGAAACCATTTCCCCTTGTTCTATCACTGGCCATCACTGAGAATAGCCTGGATCCATCCTCCTGACACTCACCCGTAACATATTTATAGACATTAATGAGGTCACCCCTCAGTCTCCTCTTCTCCAAGCTGAAGAGACCCAGCTCCCTCAGCCTTTCCTCATAAGGAAGATGTTCCACTCCCTTAATCATCTTAATTACCCTGTGCTGAACTCTCTCAAGGAGTTGTATGTCCTTCTGGAATTGAGGGGCCCAGAACTGGATGCATATATGTGAAAATATACTATATAAATATACACAAAGGGAATCCCAGACACAAATATGCACTGCTGATGGGAGTTTAACTTTCTGATGAGATTAATCTTTGTCTCCTACTTCCTGATATATGATAACTTTAACATAAAGGTGTAAAGTATTCGGCCTTCAATGGCAGTGGATGCTTTATCTTCTCTCCTCAAGAGGTAGCCCTTCACCATGCCACCTCAGAGGATCAAAGACTTCAGGGAACTAAGTGCCGCTGAAACTTTTGCACTATGAAAGGCGACTTACTGAAGATTCACCTCCACAAATGGATGGTACGTTGTTTTAAAGGGGATACATCTCACAGTGTTGGATATAAATGGCAGGGTGATGGCAGTGGGGGCTGCAAGATGGTCTCTGTAAGGCACAGAAGGAAGTGCCACTGGGAAAACATATTTAAGAAAGGACAGTAAAATGCTTAAAATTTGCCAAGTTCAAGGTCCTGCACCTGGGTCAGGGAAATCTTTGTCACCAGTACAATCTGGGAGAGGAAGTGATAGAGAGCAGCCCAGCAGAGAAGGATTTAGGGGTGCAAGTGGATGAGAAGCTCAATACGAGTTGACAATATGCTCTTGCAGCCCAAAAGTCCAACTGTATCCTAGGCTGCATCAAAGGGAGTATGGCCATCAGGTCAAGGGTGGTGACTCTGCACATCTACTCTGCTCTTGTGAGACCCCACCTGGAGTTCTATGTCCAGCTCTGGAGTCCCCAACTTAGGAAGGATATAGAACTGTTGGAATAGGTCCAGAGGAGGGCCACAAAGATCATTAGAGGGCTGGAGCATCTCTCCTTTGAATTCAGGCTGAGAGTTGGGGCTGTTCAGCCTGGAAAAAAAGAAGGCTTCAGGTAGACCTTATAGAAGCCTTCCAGTACCTTAAGGGGCCTATGAGAAAGCTGGGGAGGAACTTTTTAGGAGGGCATGTAGTGATAGGACGAGGGGGAATGGTTTTAAATTGTAAAGGGGTATACTTAAATTGAATATTAGGAAGGAATTATTCACTCTGAAGGTGGTGGGGTCCTTGCACAGGTTTCCCAGGGAAGTGATGGCTCCCCCCTCCCTAGAGATGTTGAAGACCAGGCTTAGTAGGGCCTTGAGCAGCCTGGTCTAGTGACAAGTCTTGTTGCCCATGTCATGGGGTTGGAACTTGATATTTACAGTCCCTTCCAGCCCTAATCATTCTATAATTCTATGATTCTCAGAAAGTGAATTGGCTTCTAAAATTTTATTCTAGCTAATTGGCACTGATGCTGTGAATTACTGAGTTTCAAAGAATAAAAATGTCATTTAACCTTCAAAATTATGAATAATAATGAAAAAAATGGGAGAAGAGAAGAGCTTCTCTCTTCCTCAAGAGAGAAGCTGGTATCAGAAGCTCCCATATACCAATTACTCCACAAATAGGAGCAATATATTTTTTCCATGGTATTTCTGCATTAACTACTTCATTGGCCCATCTTCCACTTTCATCTTAGGCAGCTGCAATTGCTGAGCCATCAGACTGAATAACTAAAAGTTGCATGAAGCCAAAATGAACCATCACACTAGCAAGGACAACTTACTTTTACACAGACAAATGGTATTGTCTTTTGGAACTTTCTGTCCATTAACATCAGGGATCTTAAAACTTTTGTAAGAGTTGCACTTAAAAATACTGGCAATTGCTGTAAATTACTTCTATATTTCTTATGGTCATTTTCAAACTTTTGGCATGTCTCAAGGCTAAAACACAGTCAGTAAGTGGAAGGCAATGGGATGAGGAATACACTTTTAATGACGAAAGAACAACTCCAAAGCACTTGAAAATAAAAACAAGCTTTGGTGTTCATGCTCATGATTGTTTGAACAAATTGAAACATTCTATAATTCATTTTTAAATACAGTCAATTTTTAAAGGAGGAAAAGACTATGTAGTTCATAGTCTGTACAAATTTATTGTATTTACCTTTTTTGTGGTCTTCAAGCTGACTGATATTTCCTTTCTTGCTTTTGAAGAATCATTGCTCAGAATCCAAGCACCAAGTTCCTTTACTTAAAACCCTGCTAAGCAGCTGAATTGCCAAAAGGAAGAACCATACAATTTCTTGCATCAAGCACTTAATTTGTACAGAAATCTCTGTAAAAATATCAAAACAAGTAAACAATATTTTTATATAAAGGATCAATGTGAATTAATATGTACTAAAGAGAAAATCTACAAATGAATGTTTTGCCAGCCATCACTTTATAGTTTTTAACATGCATTTAACTTTAGGTCTCCCTGCTCATGGCAGAGGGGTTGGAACTTTATGATTTTTAAGGTCCCTTCCAGCCCTAATCATTCTATGATTCTATGATTCAAATGCAAAAGGCAAAGCTGCATAAATACAAACATGTTCCACTCTGCTCTTTTGCAACACTTGCTTTCTCAAGTTGTGTCTACACAAGCTGGAGGATATTCTCTGTATGCTGCCCCAGCATTGCTGTCTGCTATTTGACCTTCACATCCCCACACTCCCATTTTTCATACCAGAACATATGATTCTGGAGTCAGCAGAGACAAGAATACATCTACTTTTGCAAGCAGCTACCTTGGCTGCCATACTTCAATCCTATGAACAGGCCTGCCCTATCACTACAGACTTGTCTGATAATTGAGCCTGTTGACTGACATGATTACTATCCCTAGACCTGCTTCTGGCATGGGTACCATGGGTCTCTGTCTTACTGGCTCTGGGGTCACTCATCCTTGCAGAGCAGCCCTGCTCCTGCTGCTTCCTGACAGCTCTGGGTTCTTGCAAACAGTTTCAATGCCTCTATCATGAGGATCTGTCAGACTCCAGCTAGTTTTTAAGAACTCAAAGCATAAGAAACTTTTAACGTGAAACATCAAATTCTGCACATGACACAATAGGAGCCATTTGCAAACCCCAATAACTATTGAAATTTAGAAATTTAGACAGACACTTCAGAAACACAGGGATTAAGAAGAGCTGAAATAGTTCTGAAATAATACCTAAAGGAATCATGTTTCAAAGAATTGCATGGCTCTTTCATGATACCTGAACACCTAATCCTAAAAATAATTCAAAATGATGCATAGGTTTTGGCATGGATGATTACTTTTGAGACAGTGGAAATTATCCAGATGAATCCTACAAAAGTTTTAGTGTCAGACAGGTAAGTAACGGGTTTTTCAGAAAGCTGTTTAGACAGCTAATTTCTATATACGATTTTAAAATGAATGCTCAGTTTCCAGAAATGCAGGCTGCCGCCCATACTAGCAAAGAACAATGTCATACAGATTAACACAGTGGCATTCTGGGGTGCAGATTTTTACAGACCAAGTTCAGTTTCTACATAGTAAGGTGATAGTAGGTATGACACTGCTTTGACCAAGGAATAAATCCTGATTACTTTATAAGGATAGGCAGATTCTGGCAATTTGCCATAACAGATTAAAACTATCCAATCCGATGCTTGGTTCTAAATAACCTGCATTTTGAAGCAGTGATACACTTCATGAGTGACCCTATATAAAACATACTACTTAGTGAATAAATAATGTTTTCTTTAGTATCATTTTGCCTTTTAGTGTACTTCTTAACAACAATTAAAGTGCTTAGTGTTGGAAAACACACTTGATTTTGGGATCAGATCCTAGAACTAGGCTAGATTTCTATTTTTTTTTATTTGAGTACAGGAGGAAGGTTCATAACATCAGAAGTATACATACTCTATCTACTAGCCCTAATCATTAGATAGAGTAATGAGTAGATAGAGTAGTCCACTAGAAAATATCAAGAAGACAGGCATATCTGAAAATTCTGCAACTTCCAATGCTACCATGTTGTCTTGCATTCCTGTGTTCTGCATCTACATAATACTGGGGTCACGGTCCAGAGTTGTCTTCCAGCCAGACTCAAGTGCTTGGAGGGATTTATTTGAATACAAGCTTATGGATCGCATATTTTCAAGATTCTCATAAAGTTAAAAATGGTGATTCTGCTGTTCACAAAACAGAAGAAAAACCCCTTTTGTTCATGAGGAAGAAGAAACGTGTCATTTGAAAGGTGAGAGACTGCATATCTGTGTAATGAACTGGCTAAACAAAAGTGAACTCTAACTGGCCTTTGCCTTTAAATAGGCTGGGTTACAGAACTTTAGCATGGACAATGTGAATGTGGAATTTAAAGTCACCAGATGTTATGACAATTGACTGGGACAAGGGCAAATCCGTATGTTCATGTCCGTACTGTGTGGAGAATGCTAAGACAGGTTCCTATCTTTGGGGCTGTGCATTTCAGTTTGACAATCATCCGATCAGAACTAATTGTCATAGATGACAGGATAAAAGGATTCCTGAGAGGAGGTACTAATTTCATTATTGTGTATTTTACTTTGCCTGTAAATATATAAGTGCAGAATCTGCAGATACTTATTCTTCATTTCTTAAATATTCATTATTACTTTTCTAACCCCGATAGAGTAGAAATACCATTAACTTTACTGGAAAAGAATAGACCTTTGCCAAGGTGTCTGTGGTCCTAGAATGCTGAAGGTGTGATTTTTCTCTTTTGCTTCTCTGCATGCTTGCTTCACTGAATTAAGTTTAACGTGTTTTTCTACTTCACAGAATCCCAAACTGATGCATGCACACTTCACTTCCTGAAGTCCAGGATGATTTGTTTGATTACGTAACAGGGAGGTAATGCTTAATGAGTAATTTCACTATTTTAATTGCCCATCAACATGCTGCCTTTGGGACTTGCATGAACAGACTTCAACGGGGCTCTACTGCAGGCTTCACAGAATGCTAGTGTTAATCACTGCTCTGGATTTCTGAGTGATTGCTGCAAGTCTCATTCTCACACAATTTCTCCCTTGCATTGGAGGGTGGGAGGAAGTGGTATTGTTCTAGAGTCAACTGAAGAATTCTGGTGGACTTAAGCAAATTTTTCAAGGGAACCAATAACAGTTTAATGGTTTAATGTCAGTGATCATTTCGAAACAAAAGTGTAGCAGAGAACCTAAACATACTTTTGAAAAATATATCTTCTAAGGCTTTTAAAGGTATGATAATAGAGAAATTAACTAGTTGATCTACCTTCTTTTATTTTCCTCCAGATGTTTTTCTTACAGCCCAAGGATGGACACTTCTTGAAGGTGTAAGTGGAAGAACATTTTTAAAAAGACTCTGCCCTGATGACACCCCACAAAGAATATTGTGTTGGGTTCTGGGCCCTTCAGTTCAAGAAAGACTGGGAACTACTTGAAAGAGTCCAGTGCAGGGCCACAAAGATGATTTAGGGTGTGGAATATCTTCTTTATGAAGAAAAGCTGAGTGAGCTGGGTCACAGAATCACAGAATCACAGAATGACTAGGTTGGAAAAAGACCTTTAAGATCATTGAGTCCAACCATAACTGTCCTCTCCTAAACCGTATCCCTAAGCACCTCATCTGTTAAATACATCCAGGGATGGTGACTCAACCATCTCCATGGACAGCCTGTTCCACTGGTCTGTTTAGCCTGGAGAAGACTGAAGGTGAGCTCATTAGTGTCAATAAATATGTAAGGGGTGTGTGTCAGCCAGGCTTTCCCATTGATGTCCAATGTAAGTATAAGGGGCAATGTGTACAAGCTGGAGCATAGGAAGATCCATCTGAATATATGGAAAACCTTTTTCACTGTGAGGGTGATGAAGCACTGGAACAGGCTGCCCAGAGAGGCTGTGGAGTCTCCTTCTCTGGAGACATTCAAGACTAGTCTGGACATGTTCCTAAGTGATCTACTTTAGATGAACCTGCTCAGGCAGGAGGGTTGGACTAGATGATCTTTCGAGGTCCCTTCCAACTCCTGACATTCTGTGATTCTGTGATTGCAGAGAACTTTGCTCTGCTTTGTATTGTATGTAATTTGGAGCTCTTAAGAGGATAATCCTGTGCAAGAAAATGAGCCTGTACAGCAGCCCTGCTAATTTCTTGATGTCAGGACAACGGAACATGCTGAAATCAGAGGTGAGGACTATTTAGTGTTCTGTCTGAATTGTTTTATGGGTTTGGATATTAACAACACCAAACTCTCTAAGACAAAACTCATGTTGATCTCATTAATTTTAATTGAAGATATTTCTAAGCTGAGAAAAGAATTCTAAACTAAAACCGATATAAAATAAGCCCTGCTATACCACTATTTCACACAGCAGTTGGTGGGAAATTTTCCCAAGTGATTGCTTGCAATTCAACAATTCTGTTTTCTAGCAGGACAAATGTCTGTGTGTGTGTGTGT
>VXBZ01010976.1:21363-47357 GCA_013399135.1 Heliornis fulica | reverse complement strand
GTGTGTGTGTGTGTGTGTGTGTGTGTGTGTGTGTGTGAACCCACATCAAAGCTATGACTTAATTAAGGATTAGGGGAAAAAAATAGCTGAAATTGCTTATTGTTCATCATTAACTAGGCAAAAATCTCCCATATAAAAGACTTCAATAAGAGACTTCAAGAAGAGATTTCTCTCTTCTGATCTAGGACTAAGAGCAATATGGTTATGATTTAACTGGAATTTGAATGTCAAAACTAATAAAGAGAAATCAGTAAAAACTATATCTGAAATAAGCTTTTAGCAAACATTTCAGAGACAAAAATGTTTTGACAAAACTACTTGCAACCCCATGGGAAGATGGATATACTGACAAGTATTAGAAAGAATTTTTTTCATTCAGAAGGACCAAAAAAACCTAAATGTGTTGGGAAATATATATTTTACTTAACAATTCAGAATCATATATTAACAAGGTGTTTATGTCAAGAAGTTTTGCATATTATTTGAGAAACATGTTCAGCATATGATTCCTTATTGATAGTAGAGAAAATCCACTGGATGTCATATAGATGACAGGGCAATTTTATTGTATTTTTAACCACAGTTGTAATTTATAATTGCAGATGAGTAGATTGTCAGCTGGACATAAACATTGCTGTATTTTATTAATGCATATAATGGTCACAGATGTGATGTATCAACATTTTTTATGTTTACTATCACTATTTGGTAATCTTTTGGGTTATCAAACTTTACCCTGATCTAACCAGTCATTCAGGATGAGATTCATCGTGTATCACTGACATCTAAATGTTAGCCTTCTTGTCAAAGCTCTTTTATTTTACAATTTTCCTTGAACATAACTAATAGAATTGCAGTGAAAGAAGGAATTGATATCTCCTCTTGGATCAGGGTACAATGTTAGCACCTTCTTTAAATTATCTTCTTCCTTCACAGGCTGCAGATTTGACCTAGGCAATTGTTTTAAATACGATACTTATTTTTTCAGATGGCTGAAGCTAGGTGCAATGAATCTCACCCTGTAGATGCAGTGTAAAGTTTTATATTATAAGGAGAAAAACAGTCCATCTGTTTAAAGGTGCTTTGGTTTTCTCTTACTGTACGTGGTTGGATGATTAGTATTAATATGAAATGTGAGCACAAACAGCCTTTTTTCATCATTCAGAAAGTCTATTCACATCTGATGTGCTCTTTAAATTCTATTTGTAGACATCTGTTCCCCACATCATGGCCTTTAACAGAATTGGCTGTTCCAGAAAGCTAACTATGTCAAGGACATAAACCTAAACATCATCTTATGGTCATTCCCAAAAGCTGTCTTTTCAGCTCAGACCCTGGAAGGCTTTTGGCCTTGCCCACTTAGCAATTTTCCAGCAGTCTCCAGGCACAGTTAAGGAATCTGGGCTGTGAACTATTTGTCATGGGCAATTTGGATGCAGCAGCCTGGTTTTTGGGGAAGTAGTTGAGGCTAGACAGCTCAGCTTTGCTCTATATGTGTAGTGGAAGTTGCCTTAGAGCCAGAGACTAGCAACTTGCAATGAAAATATAGGTGTTCCACAAGGGCTATGGATATGTAAACATTTAAGTGACTAGAGCTGCCTTAAACACAGGACTGAATAGCCTCTAAATCAGGACCTACATGTTAATTTGCACTATATGTGACATTATATGCTAGTATACTACCTTTAATACTTATGCATATAAAGAAAACCACTCTTCCTCTTGAAGAAGCTTCTATATAACATATTTGTAGCAGGAGTAGAGAAGGTAAAAAAAAAAAAACGCCACAGATATTGGCTGAACTGCATACCTGGAGCATGAGGCATAGATCTTATAATTTCTGTCTTAATTATAAACTTGTTCTTGCATTGCTTCAAAGGTAAAGGGACTTGACCATATGCTTAAATACTTCTTTTGAATAACCCCAAGGCCTTGGAGTATTTCCATTACTTTTAATGGGAATATTCAGAGGCTTTAAAGCTAAGTGTGCGTGTAAATTTTCATACTGGGTCTTTAGTGGAATTACTCCTATGAGTAAATGCTATTCAGCTTGAGTCAGGTTTGAATATAAGAATATAAGTAGGCAACATACTAAGTCACCATCTCACTGATAATTATTTTTAAATTTTTGAGAGTGTCTCTTTATCTCCATTAAATCATAGCATAAATATGAAATATACAGAGGATTTAAAAACAACTAGATAAGTGATTTCCTAATTCAGTGCATAAATGTTAAATACATAGCCTGCTAAATACCAGCTTAAAATTCTCCTTTGAAACCTTTCCTTTTCACTTTTTCTGTTAGAACCCCAGGTTCTTAGCAAATCTCTCTGAAACCCCTGCACACAAAAGCTACAAATAGAGGCATTTTTCAAAGTGGAAAAATACTGCCTTGTTCATAAAAAATAAACACACAGATTAGAAGAAAAATCCCTGAGCTTGCTAATATGAACTTTTTTTCCCCAAGGAAAGTTAACAAATATTTTACAGACTGATTTCAAAGCAGATATGCTAAATAAAGGAAACTATTCCACATGGGTCCTCATCATTGCTCAGAGAAAAACACTACATTGAAAAGCAGATGTTATTCTACTAGGGGTGCATATCATTAAAAAGGCAGTAGGGACATCACCCTTTCTGTAAGCCACAGAGTAGAGGATTGACATGAAACCAGCAAAATATTTCCTTTAAATTTCTTCTATCAATAGACAAAAACAGACACCAGAAAAATCATAACTATTCCTATGTATTCTTAAATAATCTTGAGCCAAAAGATTTACCTTAGTTAAAATTTATTATTTTTCCTATTTAAAATTATTTTTTGTGTGTGTGTTATCTAATATATGTGCATATTTTCTGCAAACAACATCTTTGTAAATCTTTTGCGTTATAATGTTTAAATAAACTGTAAGATGTTCCCCTTTATTATTATGCGGCTATTTTAAGAATTAAATATTGAAATAATGTCACAAATGACTCATCTCTAAGTATATAAATTTTAGTGATAAATATGGAAATAACTAGTGATGAGGAATAAAACATTGATTCAAGATGTATGGAAAACACAGACCCATCAGCCAAGTCTATCTGATTAAAAATTTGGGAAGATTACCTTCGGTGCAACTTCAGGTTTGAATTCAGGTTCTGTTAATGCTCCAAATATCTAGTTCATTTTCCCCCTCCTTTAATCTGAGACAGATTATGAAATTGAGTCTCCCATGTTCACAGGAAATTTGTATGCCAAGGTTGCAAACTTACCCCTGGGTGCAGAGCCAGAGGATGATTAGGGTCTAGGAAACAAGACAAAGAACAACATGAAAATATCAAACAAAATGGGCACATTTTATTCAAAGTAGAGAAGATCCAGATAATTATTATAACATTCTCCAAGTACATAGGTGGCTGTTGCAAAGGGGAAGGCTGTTTTCCTGGTCTACAAGAGATAGGAAAAGAAAACTAAAATTTTATGAAGGAATGTTCAAATTAGATAATGGGAAGAATTCTCATGGTCTGATTTTCAAAGCACTAAATTTGATTTGCTGGTCACAGACACTAGCATAGGGAGTAGCCAGACACACATCTACAAAGAATTACGTGAATGTTTCATTTTCTTGGGACTAGGAGGTTGACTATATATTAATTTTCTGTCCTTACTATACTTATATATAAACAACTTTGAAAGTGTGTTCTTTTGCAAACAGCACACTCATATATACAGATTTCTGTCTTGCTTCCTAATTTTCAGCAGAAATGGGAGTCTTCTTCTGAAACTTGTGTCTGGTCATTGATTAAAAGTCCACAATAATCTCATTGATTTATTAATTTCTACACACGCTTTACATTTGACTCTCTAACATCTGCTAATCTTAGTCCCACTTCTGTGGAATTTAAGTGGAATTTTCCATAGAAAAATACTGAGGGAGGGTGCATTTAATTATAATGACTTTCAAAACTAAATTGTCTCCCTGTGAGTCTGCTTAAGCACGCTAAACATCATGCATTCCTGTGCTCACAGAAATACCCAGCAGTGTTTGCATACGCAAAGAATGAGATATAATAAAAGTGCCCCAGTAGGAAACTGTTAAGCTGCACTCCCACAGGTATTTACATTACTTTGCATTCATTCAAACTAATAACATATAGACGTATCCAACAGCTCATTTTGTACATGTCACTTTTGCAGGTGCTGATATGGCACACAGAATAATTTATTTTGTTTTTCCCTAATTTTGTGAGAGGTAGGATATTTCTTGTACTGTTTGTGGGAACAGTTTCTAACTTTATGGCATGTCTATGAGAACAAGCATCTAGTACTTCAATACTAGATTTATTTTTAAGGTCCCTTCCAACCCAAGCCATTCTATGATTTAACATTTATTTGAGGTTTGCTCTTTTAGTTTTATCTAGATAGACTACTTTTTCTTCCAAAAGCAGAACTGTGATTTAAGCCACTTTTTAACTTTTTGTAAAACACCCCAATTATTCAGTGGGACCAATATCACCACAAAAATTGAAAGGGCTTCCATGAGACTAAAAGGCTACAGTCTATAATTAAAAAATTCTTTCAATAGCAAAGGCTAAGAGAATATTCATATTTTGCACTTATATTCAAGATTGAATTGAGAGAAGTCACATGTTCTCACTTGTCTGGTCATGTGAAAACAGGAGTTGGACTTGATGATCTTATGTGTCCCTTTCAGCTCAGGATATTCTATGATTTTATGATTGGCAATATGCAGTGTGAAAATTTGGCTCTGCACCCAAATACCAATTGCTTGTTCTGTAACATAATTTACGGTTAATTCTGTAATGTGGTAAAGGATTTTGCCGGGAAAATACCTTCTTAATAAAGCAATATTCAGTAACCTTTTCAATAGTCAATCTATGATGACTTTTTCAGTAAAGAGTTGAAGGAAGGATATAGCATCCATCTGTTTCAGTATAAAACTAAAAAAAGCAATTGACTCTGCTAAGAAATCAGACATAGTGATCTGTGCTACTAAACTTCCTATGGTCCAATATACAGATTATTCAATTTAGAGTTCATTCAGTTCCTTCCATGTTATTCTCTCCAGAGAAGTATAGCATAATTTTCAAGAAGGTTTTTGTGAGATAGTATCTTCCAAAGTGGATCAAATTTAGATAGAACTGTCAACCAAAACAAGAAACAAAGAAAAACTCAAAACTTCTCAGTTTTTATTGACAATGCCATTCTTGTGATAAAAATTGCCAGTTTATTGCAGAAGAAAATCCGATTCAAACCATATAGAAACAGCTGGCATTGGCCTAATCGAATAAATTTTTTACCCAAACAGGATTAGTTTGGGGCTTTGTTTTTTTTTTAATTTTACCATAAAAGGTGATATTTTTGAATATGCTTTTCCTGTTTGTGGGATTGGGGTGGGTGGTTAATTACATTCTAATTGACCTGAAACATTTTTATTTACCATACATTTTTTTTTGTTCGTTTTAGACAGCAAATTTATAGACTTTGGAGAATCTAAAATAATTCCTGTCATTTTTTAAAAAAACACAAATCAGGAACAAACATGCCATTTCCACTGAGGAATATATCCATCACTCAGACTGAGAAGAACTTCTAAAATGGCTTATCTGTAAAGCCTGATTAACACCACCTTGAGCATAAGTATCTACTGGGTGTGTAGAGATGCTTTTTTTGCTTTTTCAGGCTCACATATATGAATGCAAGAGCAGAAAGGTCTCTAGCTCTGGCAAGTCTCACTTCTCAGGCAACAAGCAGCTCAGTTCTGCTCTGTTTTTCTGGACTTTCCAAAAACACTGATCACCCCTAGTTCCTGCCTTCCATGCTGTGAATACTCTGATCATAAGTTCTTTCATGCCGGCCATCAGTTCTTTCAAAGTCCAACTGTAAAAATGTTTGTGGCTTGTTTGATGTCAGCATTTTGACTGTTTGTTTATTGGAAGCTTTTGTGTTTACTTTTTACTTCTGCAGTTGGTCTGAGGGTTGGGTTTTTTTCCTTCTGTAACTACTTATACACTTATATGTTTATGTTTGAGAATTTAAGGCATGGTGATTCCCAAGCATAACTTGGGGAACGTTTCACACAGTCTTTTTTTTCTGAAGGAGTTCATCCGATAATCTCTAGGACCTCAGAGAAGCTTCTTCTCCCTTGCCCATAGAGGAGAAAATCCTTCTGGATGGAGCTTGAAAGATTCTAGTTGCTAATATAATTGCCTTCCTAAAACTTTTGTGCGTTTTTTTTACAAAATTCTAGTCTTGGGCAATAGATAACTTCAAAATTGAGGCAAAAAACTGTGAGGTAGGAAGCAATACAGATTTTTGATGATCAAGTAACTTTACCCTGAAGATGGAATGAAGATATGGGATGCAGAAGAGTTTATATCGTGAGCAGCTATGAATAAACCTAAACCCAATGAAAGGAAAGAAAACTTCAAGTCAGTTACTCTAAAATCCATGCAAATAAATGATGTGAGACACAGAATTTAGAAAAGATCCAGACTTTAAAAATCTGATATTTGTTTATCCATATTTGATCCATATTTCCTCTTCAGGAATAAATAATCAACATAAGAAAATATTTTTCAGTAGAAACCGTTTCTGTTTTATACTCCTTTTAAATTCTTTAGCATATTTTATTTAGCCCGAGGAATTATTGAGGAAAATATAGAATTTCAGTGTAGATGCAACACATTTTTAAGTGGCTTTTTCTTTCTGCTAGGAATCATTAGGATAATTACATTTTGACTGTTCTTTCTGTATAATCCCTTTACAAAGAATATCCTTGATTTTCTTCAGTTTAATATTATCAATTCCCAAAACTTTTCAATTTCCACAGAGATATTTATAAAAGTATAAATAGATTAGGTATAATCTTCTATAGACTCAGTCAAAACAGAAGAATTGAAAATGTAAATAAATAGTCTCAAAGAGGCTTTATCACTTCAGACTTTGGAAAGCTCTTTTCTTTTTCTGTCAGAACATTTTTCTAGCTCTGCAAGAAACATTCTGTAATACAAGTAGTAGGTCTTTTTCTTCTAGAAAAGATTTTATTTTTTTTATTTTAAAAACCAACTGCAGTGCCAGATGATTTTGATTTGTCCCACATGACCATCTCACTGATAATATACCACCTGTACAAGGGAGTTATTGTGGTAGTGCTGGCCAGGCACCTAATGCTTTGTTATCTCATCTCAATTGCTGGATAAGTCATGGAAGTGCACAACCCAAAGAGGAAAAATAAATTTGCCTGGAGGAATTTGAATGACCAATATAATGTTTCTGGTCACCAATATTTTTTTCTTGAACTGAGAATGATTTAGATTGTTTGTAAAGAAGATAAAATTTTGGTTTTGAAGTTTGATATTTTATATAAGAAAACATTTTGCAACTTTTGGATAGATTTAAAATAGAAAAAATAGGAAATAATTAAAAAAACTAACCCAGTATAAGGTAGCCTAAGACTCTGATGACTTATTTCTCCATTCCTTTTAACTAAGGAAAACTGCATTGTAATATTTTCTTTTATCACAGAAAAATCTATAAAACTATTAAATCCTTATGAAGCTAATTTTCTTAAAATAAAAACCAACCCAGGTTAGTACCTACAATCCACAGCTCTTCATTACTGAAGTTAAGATTCTGGAGATGCATATATTTTGAACAAATAACTTCTCATTTTGACAAAAGGGATATTTCCCCTTCCAATCATAGTGCAATTATTTTTGTCCAGTACTGTTGGTAAGAAGGCCCAGAGCTGGGCAAAAAAATTACTGAGGGGAAAACGCACAAAATTTTTTGAAGTGCTCTTTGTATTATAGTAACTAATACTTATAGGAAACATTTCATACAAAGCATGACTGTCACAAACCACTGCTATATATATTTTCCAAGATACAATGTCAAAGAAAGCACTATGAAAACATAAAACTAGGTAGGATTTATGCAAGCTGCCTTTATGATTCACATTATAAACATGTTTGGGTGTTTTATGATCAGGAATGTTATCTCTGACAATTTTTCTGGTTTTTTGGTAACCAAGAGCAGAATGTCTCCTGGAATTTCCTGGATAACTTGTTGAATAAAGTAAGGAATTAAAAGAATACGAATATATAGTTAAATCCTTCTAGAGAGCATATGAATAAAAATTATTGAATTTTTAACTCTTTATCTCTTAACATTCAGCACAATCTCAATCAAAAAAATCAAATCTGTTATAATCTGTCATTCTCAGAAATAAATTAGAAAAGTTTCATTAGTAACTGAGATTCAATTAATAATTTTTAGCCGTATGCTTCGAACTTCAGTACAGAAAGAGACTATGCAAAAAAATATACATGTTCAATTAGAAAATCATGTTTGCAGATGAGACCATAAACATCTCTGGTGGCAAAAATGAGATGATATAAACGCAAAAATAAACATGAGACCAAGGGAAGAGAATAGGAGCAGCTTAAACCAGCTTTGCTGCTAAGGGGAGAGTTTGTGGAGCCAGGGACTTGCTGCCACTGTAAAAAAAAATGAAATATAAAAATTTTCAAAGCATCCTTTTGAATGTCATCCATTTAGTGGACAATGAGAGCCTCTCTATTTATAACACTGCTTACAGAATGAGTGTTAAATACATCAACAGCTTGGCAAGATGCATTTTGTGGTTATCTTTCTTTGAGGGAGCATCTGGCTCCATTAACTGCTACCCAGTGTAATGAAGCATCAGACTCACCCAAATCATGTGAGTTTCAGATATGTTTCAGGAAAAGAGTCCAACTTTGAGAGCCATGTGCTTGGATTATTTTCTGTTTTTCCACTCTGTGCATATTTATTTCATTAGATTTGTCTCCTCGTTTCTCTTTGTGACTGCAGGTTTTTAAAAGTTCCAGATGAATTGTCATTAGATAATATTTAGGAAAAAAATGTTATGATTTCTTAGCATTGGTTCTATATTTAACTTGTTGTACATGTAAAATTAAAATGGACACTAGCAAGAAGTCTAGGAGGCAAACTTGTATTGCCAAACAAGTAGATACATGACTGCATTCTGAATCTTCAGAATCTCTCATTTCTATTACTTCTTAATATCATCTGAGGATATTTGGTTTGGAAACACCATCTGAAACAAACATTTTTCCAAATAGATTTCTACTTGGATAACTCTCTGCATCTAACTTCAGTTTTTTTGGAGCTTACAGAAAAGAGAGGAGGTGAGCAACAGGAAGAGGTTTACTTTGAAGATCAACATTTATTTGATCCACTGCCTTGCTTCAGATGTGCTTTTTTCAGCCCAGATAAGAAAGGTTAATAAAAGGTGGCAGAATGCATGACATTATTTAAGACACACGGTCATTTTCAAAATATAATAATAGACATTTCCCTCTTCTGGCTACCACAGAAATACAGTCCAAAATGGAATAAAATTTCCAGAAGGATAAGCAGTCTGAAGAGCTTGGAAACATCCAGGTCTAATTTACAATCCGAGTTATATGGCTACAGTCCTGGGTTACCTTTCAAAAGAGGGTACCAGGAGGAAACCCTGGAAATCTATTCCAAATCCTGGATACGGCATTTGAGGGAATGATCCCCCTTTGGCAAGGACAGGGACTAGGTGACCCAAATGTGAAGTCTTTTAAAAATATTAATATGTTTAACAAATTCTTATAACTTCTATGAATGCCCAAAGTATACCATCAAATCATTTGAGTTTAATCAAAAGAACCATCCACTACTGACCTTGTAAAACCTTATATCAGAAGTTGTTACTTGTATAAGCAGATAGTCAAACTCAGTGAGCTCTACTCACAACTCATTAATAAGGTCCAGGGGAGAAGCTATGGGATAGTAGCTGGCATTTTCTGTTCCCTCCTATCCTCCTGACAGATATAATCTATAAGAGAATGAATCCTACTGGTATATGAGAGCCCTGGTACACAGTCAAGTCGCAAAGGATAAGAAAAGGATTTGCAAACTGAGGGCTCATCCCTCCAAGGATTTGCAAACTGAGGGTTCATCCCTCCATTCAGTCCCAGATTTCTTCCTCTGAGTGATTCTCTCAGCATGTAGGAGTGCTTCTGGTAGGACTGCTTGTACCTCTAGTATACACATAGAGACTGCTGAAAACAAAAGGAGATGTTTTGAAATAAGGGGCTAAGTCATATCGTTTTCAAGAGGTATGCAAGCAACAAAAAAAAAAGACATTCATGACTTTGAAATTTTAGAAAATAGCATGAACAATTAACTTAGATAGCTGAAAATCTGATTACTTACATGCACAATTGTTGCCAGAGAAGTCTGAGTAGTCATAACAAGAATTTTGAAAAGTAATTTCATTGATCAAGACTATTAGTTTTGCTTTCAAAGTCAAAATGTGCTAATTCAGAAGCCTGTATGGCATGAAACAGAAACCTTTTATAAGTGTCAGGCAACATATAATTAACTTCTAATGTGAAAATGCAATCAAATATTTAAATATTCTAGTGACAGATACCAGATGAATGTCTGTTAAATGGTTTAACTTAAAATTTGAGATTCACATGTGGTACTGTAACAGTACAACATAATGCTTTCACAGGATGGGCTAAATAGAGAAAAAGATGTATTAGGATTTTATTTGTTCTGTATTAATTCATCTCTTCTGAATGGCCTCTAAGTTAGTTGCTACTTTTCCACAGTCAGATGAAACAATTTGGTAAAGGAGGTTTTGAATGAAGATCAGTAGCAATAGACCAGTTGACAATGGAACTGCACAAAAAAAAATTTCTCCCTTTTCACAAGAAGATTGGTATGCCCTTTAGAGTAAGTGGGAATACAGTAAGAAAACTTCCATTTACAAAATTCAGTGAACTCTAAACTTGTTCTGGAGTTGCCCGGCACAGTGGAGTCCTAGAAGGCAAGACTAGTCACCTCACAGAATTGGGTGGCTCCCTCTCCCCTGAGTCATATATCCTTTTTTTTTTGGTTTGTTTTCTGTAGACTCTCATATTTGCTTCATGACTAATCCTAGCAACTCCAGTAGCACAGTAAGGGAAGCAACTGCAAATCTGAGTTGTTGTTACTTGTGTCCTAACTTCTTCCTGGATGAACTTTTAAACTGTTTATTCATTTGGGAAGGATTTGTCTATCTGCAGATTATGCATCAGCATCATGTATCAGTATTAATAAGTGTGCTAGTATCACATCTCAGTCCAAAGAGATGGACTTTCTTTGCTCTGTCCAAAGAAAATGATCCTCGACCACATCTGGTTTTAGAGATCAGATGATTACACAACTGATTGAAGCCATCAGTATCTACTTCAGGGTAAAACAAATCCTGCCTTCAGTTCCTTTTAGTTCTCCAAAGCTAAATATTTTGTCAAACGGTATCAACATCAGGGATGATATTCACCTCTCATTGATTAAGCAAAAGGAATCTGCACATCTAAATTTAGGCAACTCAAACCCTCTTTTACTCTGCACAGTGAGGGCAGAAATTGTAAAGCCTGGTTTGTTTCCAGTTTACATCCATGCTGCTATGACACAAGCAGTAAAACTCAACATGTTCACTGAGACAGAGAACTAAAATCAAGACTTACAAATTTATCAGGACATCTGGTAATAGTAAGCGAGGTGATAGGCACAGGGTTTCACTTTCTGACATAAAAAGCTTAGGTGTGTTGTGTTAGACACCTGAAATTGACCTACTGCTGAAAAACACTTCTAACATGTACTATAGAATGCCTAGACACTCCTTACGGATTTGCAGAGAAAGTGTTTTCCCAATTCACAAAGCTTTATGAGCTTAGAGAAATGTTCCTAGACAAACCTAAGACTTTTAAGTCTTTCACAGGAATGAATAAAAAAAAAAATTAAAAAAAAAACCCAAAACCCCAGAAAAAGAAAGCAAAACACTGTTAAGAGATTGAACTCTCAGGCTAGTGGTTAAGGACATTGACTTATGTGCAAGAGGTCTTTGTACCATTCCCAAGCCCCATGCAAATATATTTCTGCACAGCACTGAGATTCTAAGACCTGAATCTGTAAGTGAGAACAAGCAGCATTGGCTGCACTATGGAAGACAGTAGTGTAATTTCTAGTGTATCACAGACATATATACAGGCTGATAGAAGAGCTACTTGAGAGCAGCCCTGCTGAAAAGGACCTGGGGGTCCTGGTGGATCACGAGAAACTGAACATGAGCCAGCAGTGTGAACTTGCAGCTCAGAAGGCCAATGGTATCCTGGGCTCCATCAGAAGAGGGGTAGCCACCAGGGACAGGGAGAAGGTTGTCCATCTCTACTCTGCCCTTGTGAGACTCGATCTGGAAGTACTGTGTCCACATCTGGGGCCCCCAATTCAAGATAGGTGTGGAGCTGTTGCAGAGGGTTTACAGGAGACCACAAAGATGATCAGGGGCTGGATCACTTACCCTGTGAGGACAGGCTGGTGGATCTGGGCTTGTTCAGCCTGAAGAAGACAAGGCTGCAAGGGGGACCTCATTGCAGCCTTCCAGTACTTAAAGGGAGCGTATACACAGGAGGGGAATCAGATTTTTACAAGGGTAGAGAGTGGTAGGACAAGGGAGAATGAATTGAAGCTAGAGGGGGGCAGGTTTAGATTGGATATCAGGGGGAAGTTCTTCACGGAAAGAGTGGTGAGGTGCTGGAATGGGCTGCTCAGAAATGTGGTGGATGCCCTAAACCTGAAGGTGTTCAAGACCAAATTGGATGGGACCCTGGGCAACCTTGTCTAGATCCTGGCAGTTGGTTGCCCTGCCTGTGGCAGAGAGATTTGAACTTGGTGACCCTTGGGGTCCCTTCCAACTCAGACCATCCTGTGTTTTTGTGATTCTGTGTGTAAGTCCAAAAGGAATAAAGTTCAAAAGGATGAACTGTGAAAGTAGAGAATCTATTATTTGGTTAATAAACAGCTTTACCTAAATGTCACACTTGAGATAATGAAATACTCCAGAATCTCCTGACTTCTAGAATAAATCTCATTCAACTGCCCATAAACAAGACAGGCTTAGCTGGAGTCTGCCATCTTAGTGATTGAATTGACAACAAAATACAATGTCTCACCTTCAGGAGACCAAACTGTATCTGGTTCTGGTCCAAGCCAGGGATAAAGGCAGAAGGACCTAATATACTGTTAAATTTTTGGTATGTTGGTTTAAATATTCAAACTATAAGTTTTATATTTTTCTCAGGTCTTATAGCATATTCTGTGCATACTTACAACATATTGTATGCATTTTTCTTGGGTCTCATATCCCAAAGCATATTGTATGCATTCCATTTTACTCTTAATGCAGAAGTTAGAAATAGACTACAGTCATGGATGCCTGGAAATAAGCACAAATATTTGCATCAGAGTTTTCTTATTATAACAGCATTTTTCACCTTTCCATGCTGCACAGTCTTTTCCTTGCCTGCGGTGCTCTTTCTGTGAATTTTGGATTGTTTTTCTGAGTCAGAGCATTTATTGATGGAAAAAGTGTGGAATTCTGAAGGTATACATCTTCATTTAGTGGTTTGAATTTTAAATAAAATAGTATTTTCATCTTTTTGACAGATATAAGCTCCCAGTTCTTATGAGTCTTACAGAAGTCCTCACCCTTGTGCTTAGAAACATTGTACCTAAAATTCTTTCCAGGTATAGCATAACTATATCACTGATGCACCTGCTTTGCAGAAGTGCCAGAAACACTACTGTGGGGATTGCACCTAGGTGGTTAAGCATGCAGGTGTCTGCTTATGTCTTATACAAATATTGTGGATGGTGTGAAATGCAGCTGGAGGAGGGATTCTTACAACATCAGGATAGCTCTGGTTTGCCTAAAGAATGCAGGATAAATGGACAGAGTCAGAACTTTTGATTCATTAACTGCAAAATAAATATTAAAGTTTGCAGCCCTAAATATGTTAAAGACTAAAAATCAATGCAAGCTAAACATGAATGATAATAGCACTCGACTCTCCAGCCAAATCAAGTTAAACATCACCCATTGGAGGTATCGGCAAAGTTTAGAGTCTAAAGGTTATTAAGGAAAATACTCCTAGGGAGCAAAGAAGAAATTGAAGACCCCCAAAGAGGTAATCAATGGGCTATGCTCCTTCTCCTCCACTAAAGACAGGAATACCTTCTTGGTAAGCAATTACAATTTCACCTTTTGGTGAGAATACCCAGGATAGTATTTTGCTGGCATTATAATTATAATCATCATCATGTATTAGCATTATTAAGTAAGTGCATTTATCACCTGCAATCCCGAACTTTAACAAATTTTCTCTTAGTTTCAGCTTTTCAGAATAGTCCCAGTGAAGGTCCTTTGGGGGCTCTGACAGGCAAACATTAGCTCTGCTATGTGGTTTTATAGATAACTCTTTAGACATAAACTATTGACCAAGTCTGGGACTAACACTGGACCTAGTCCACCTAGGCTCCTTTCTGAGGAGTTCAGAAAGCAAGAGGGTCCTTTCTGAACCTCATGACTCAATGGGAGGGTCTTCCTCAGCCACACATCAGACTCTTACCCTTTACATGACAACTACAAGCATTTCACAGCTATAAAAGAAAACTAAATATAATACATTTGCTAATATGACATACTGTATCACATCATGTATCATTACTATATCTCCAAAAGTGAAGGTAAGACCAAGGTAAGGCAGGATGAGACAGAAAAGGAGTCTATTTCTTCACTATTCAACCCCCCATATGGTCAAAAATCAAGTCCTTTGTTTAATTTTAAGACCTAATGAAAATCAGGTAAATTTTGGTTTTATCCCATTTCCCTTATAATGTCTATATAATATATACAGTAAAATAAAGCAGTGTCACAGTCTCAAAGAAACATGGTCTTAATCTTCACACGTGAACAATCACCAGGTAAGCCTGCAAAGCTTTTTTCTGGACATTCAGTGTTATCTGTGGACAAGATGTACATTAGTTGAAGGTTTATGTGTGCAGGAGCAAAAAAACTCATGAAAGAACTAATGAAAAGCTCCATTTGACAGGAATATAGAGGTCTACATAACTGCCAAATAAAGAGCAGATTAAATAAATTAATAATAATAATAATAATAATAATAATAAAAATAAAAATCACAGAAGGTATAATGTAGTTGTGAGAGATGAAAAAGAGACAAGGTCCCATATGCATAGCAAATGTGAAATAAGCCAAAAAGGCATGCTGAAATTAAGGTGAACTTCCGATTTCATCAAATATTTAATCTCTAAATTAAAATCAGGGTGGTAGTAACATGAGGATCTTTGAAAGCTGCATCACACAAGGGAAAACACAGAAAAAAGCCATGGAAACTGCCCAGTTCAACAATTACTAGAGTTAATGATGAAAACAAATTCCATCTGTGGGTTAAACATTTAGGCACAGTAAGGAGAGGTAAACAATTAAGGCGTTTCAGTAGAAATGCTCTTCCTCGGGCACTGAAAATCTATATATGGACATAAAAGACTTTTTCCTTCTCCACAGTGCTCTTGTTCACCCAAGGAACCTAAAAATTGACAGAAGCCTCAGAAAAGCTCCCTTGTGGGATGATGTAAGATGTAGATGAATGGTTAAACCAGACCAAAACATTAAAAGAAGCTCAGGATGCCATCCAGCCAAGCAACAAACAGATTTTGTAACAATCAATATTTGTTACATTTCATTGGGTGCTTCTCTGTACAGATCTATCTCCTGACATCACCACACTGCTTTCTGAGTACTTGGTCCTAGATTCATGGTACATGTAAGATCCAGGAAGAGCTCTAAATCAATCAGAGTGACATGACATCAGTGAATTATTCAACTGGTGCTGGAAAAAATGCTCAGCTGAATGTCAAGAAAGAAATTTCTCTTCCTATTTTAATTAAAAAGAAAGAGGAAATTGAGGAATGTTTTTGATGTCACAAGCATATGTCTGTTCTCTCCATGTTTATATGTATCCTTAATCTCCGAACAATCGCCTTGCATGAGTATCAGGGACATTAGGGACAGATGTTGTCTTCTGCTGAGCACATGAAAAACTTTCACATAATGGGTTTGAGACGAGAATAAACAGTGTGGGCTCTTTATAGCTTATTTGTAAATCACAGAAAAAACCATTCCTCATTTCCTCAGTGGAGTGTATGTTTTGATTCAGACCAGCTGAAGAGGGTGATATCGGTCAGTATGTCCAGGATCTGTGGCACAGAACATTACTAATGCTTAAAACAACATTATTTGAAAATAGCAATCAGCAATTAGCCCAGGTTAGGAACTTCATGTTGTTATGTCACAACTACTCCACCCATGTCCTAGTGAGGTCTGTTCCAATGAGTTTTTCAGGTACCTACATTCATGTGATTCACAATACAGTCTGCAGGCTGGTTTTCAGCTCTTACAGTATCTGTTGATTGCCCAATCATCAAGAAAGCTGCCAAAAATAGTGGTGTGTTTAAATTGCTTAAATACATGAAAAATCATTGTTGTTGCCCCAGGATTAATGAAAAACAATGTTCTAAATGAAGTGAACATACTCTGAAAATACTGTTTTCTTTTGTATATATCTCCAAAATCAGAAGTAAAAAAAAAAATCTCACACATACCAATATGGTGTTGCTGCACAAATTACACATCTTCAGCTCTTGAAAAAAGGAGGAATTAACTTCACATGCCCCAACATACAGTAACTAATTTTCATGTACTAGAGAGGTGAACACTGGTAATTTGCGGCAAGTCACTGGAGTTCTGAACTGTTCCATTATCTAATGAATAAATTGCCTTTTCATTTAGAAAGTGTCATTAGGGAAATCTATACATTTCTTAAAGTTAAATCTTTTTTTACAGTTCTTAAATGAAGTCCCAAAAGAGATGATACTAGGGATGGAGCTAGGACAGTGGTGGAGGGAAGCACAGACTTTCTCCCACAAGTTACACAGAACATTTCCTGTACCAAGTGGTGATCTGAGGGGAATCGGTTACAGGCATATTAGCCCTCCCTCTAGTAAATTCCGGGGTTTTTTTCCTTCCATGGCAAATTTTCCTCTGCAGACTAGTAACAGGGAAAAGGTGCAGATGAAGAAGGGCAGTGTTCATATGACCTATATTTAGCCGTCTAAAAGTGTGCCCTAGCATCTCAACTAGGCTCTCAGTAGGTCAATGGAAATAAAGGATTATCTTTATCAGTGACTCTCTCATGCCAGGGCAGAAGTGGAAGACCTGTGGCTGAATCACTTCCCTCTTCCCGTGGACTAAAGTTCTCCACCTGCAGGCCAAAGTTTAGTTTAGACTAGGTGACTAACCTGTAGACATTTGTTGGGTCACCTGCCCATTCATAGCTCAATAGGAAGAAACATTTGTTTCCATTTTGATTTAGCAGAAAAAAGATGAGAATCTTTTAATGAGGAATGGAATGATAGGAAAGGAAAGCACAGCAATAGACCATGGCCCAGACAACTTCAAATTCAACACAGTTTTTTAGTGATTAAGACAATCAATCATGTGAACAAATTACATGCATCAGATTCCCCATCTCTTGTGTCTTCAAATCAAGATTAGATATGTTTTTAAAGATAAGCCACAGACAAACATGTTAGGACAGAGCAATAGATATAAATGGAGTAGTTGGACTTACTTCACATAGAAAACAAACCAAGACGAACTAAGACATTCTTCTGAATGAACTTTGAACTTGGCCTTGTTGAACTTAATGAGACTCACATAGACCCGCTCCCTAAACTTGAAGTCTGTCAAGGTCCCTCAGGGTGGCATCCTGTCCCTCTAGTGAATCAGCTGCACCCCTCAGCTTGGTGTCATTTGCAAACTTTCTTGGAGTGCACTCAATCCCACTGTCTATGGTGTCATTAGTGAAGGTATTAAATAGTGTTAGAGCCAATAAGGACCTTTGAGGGACACTACTTGTTACTAGTTTCCTCTTTGATATCGAGAAATTAACTATAACTAAACAACCATGTCTTAGTTTTTTATGGTGTCTATGGCTCTAATGTCTCCATTCAGAAAACCAACCCCTGTCAGGGTCAGGATTTTGCTGTTTTGTTTTCTTTCTTTTTAAATTTGAAGCTATGGGTTCCTTTTAGATTTACGGACCCAATGAATTCAGCTGTGGACTCCCATGGCAGAATGTTCAGAGAAACAGCACAGTGGATTTTCCTAAGCATAATACAATCCTGAATTACCTCATAATAAAAATACTCCATATATAAGTTGTAGGGGGTTAAGTCTTTTTTTTTTTTTTCCGTGGAGAGTACATTAGTTTAGATAGAAATGTTTTTCTGCAGTCTGGAATAAATTAAAAGGGGTCTGTGACTTTCTAGTATGTACTCATGCCAATTAGTACATCCAACAGGATCAGCCAAACTTCTGAAACTGAAAAAACACATTGAGGATGAAAAGTCAGAGGATATGGCTTATGATTCTGAAGAATAATGGCACTGGCAGCAGGTATCAGAGCAGTCAATACCCTGGAAAAAAATCCCACTCTTTTTTCTTAACAGGGTACCTGGTATGGTGTATCTGAGAACATCTGAACTCACGCTGATCAATCTGCTAATGGACTATGTGACCATGAAGGTGACAGAGCACTGGAACAGGCTGCCCAGAGAGGTTGTGGAGTCTCCTTCACTGGAGACATTCAACACCAATCTGTACGTGTTCTTGTGTGATTTAATCTAGGTGATCCTGCTCAGGCAGGGGAGTTGGGCTAGATAATCTTTCGAGGTCCCTTGCAACTCCTGACATTCTGTGATTCTGTGATTTCTTTGGCGTTTGTTTCCTTGAAGTGTGCTTCTGATAGTGCCTAAGCAGAGAAATAAGGTACTGTGCTTATAGATCAATGAATGCAGGTAAATGTCCGCCCACATCTCCTCTTGCGTTAGCGGTGGCAGCAAGCTCAGGATGAGGTTAGCTCACCTCTGCACACACACCCAGAAAGAGCCATGAAAAAAACTCCAACAGAAGTAGGTAGGAAGAAGAAACTGAAAGCCATCTACCTGGCAGCACTGCCTCGGGTTTCCTTGGGAAGCTCTCTTGAGTACAGCCCTAACCACGATACTGCACGATTTAGTGCAGTAATCACTGTGTAGAATCACTGTAAAGTTCCAAAGTATCAGGTGTGATTCTACTTTAAATGGCACCATTTCTTCATGGCTTTGGTCAAGTCTTGAAAAGCACAATATTTCAATAAGATTTATCTTACTTTACATTATTTGTCTCTGCTTTACCTGCTCCGTATTCTAATTATGTTCCATATGATCTATTAATAGGAAGTAATATAGAGGGACTGTGCTGGACATTGTCTGTCTTCCAGGTAGAAAAAGGAACTTGAGTTCTTATATATCCCAGGCTATTTGGATCCTAGAATCACAGAATCAGAGAATCACAAACTGTATTGTCTTGGAAGGGATCTCAAAGATCATCTAGTTGCAACACCTCTGCCATGGGCAGGGACACCTTCAGGTGTCCCTGCCCATGGCAGATCAGGCTGCCCAAAGCCCCATCCACTACCAGGGATGGGGCTTCCACAACCTCTCTGGACAAACTGTACCAGTACCTCACCACCCTCAGAGTAAAAAATTTCTTCCAAATGTTTAATCTAAACCTACCCCCTTTTATCTTGAAGCCATTTCATCTTGTCTCATCACTACAGTAAAACTGGCCTTCAGGAAATTAAAGTTTCCATTTAACTACAGCATTTTTTTTGTTTTATGGTAGCATACAATTTAGGCATGTCTACATATGTCTATCAATTTGTTTATTTTAATATATACATGCATATCACATACATGCACAAATACTTTATTTTTCTTTTTAAATCAGACCTAAGGTTTCCCAGAAAGTCAAGCTAACAGGAGACAGAAAGTCCTATGGCCTGATGCTCATTTCGGTATATGGGAGTCTGTCTGTATATTTTGAACTTTAGAAGAGTTTCTCTGTGTATACTTCTGAAATCAAATCTTGGGTGTCTTCCAGACACTTGAAATGGTCTTGAACAAGAATCCCTCAAGATTTGTTGTGAAAGCATTAATTCCAGAGGCAAATGGGTTTCAGTTCCTCATGTGATCTAGTTCCAAGGCTTCTCATAAATTTCCTGAAACTCAGATTTTGCTTCCAGCTGTGAATTAGCAGCAATAGGTACTCATTTGTTTGTTGTTACTTGTTCATTTATTGAAGGCATGTTTCTGGTACTTTCTCTGCTGGAGTGATGGCATGATGCCATTTAAGGATGGCCAATCCATATGGAAATAAAAGCTATCAATGAGAAACAAATGAAGTAACCATATTAGGGAATGAAAAGTCTGCTAAAGTCAAAAAAAGGGAGCTTATCCAACCAACTGTGTGAGCACAAAAATATTTGGGACAAATATTTATAGATTATATACTTTTATTACATGTAAAGGTCTAAGAAGTTAACCTTTTTCCTGTACAAACCAAAGTTAGTTTTCTCCTCTTGCTATGGATGTCAGGACAGCTGCTAAAGGGACTGCAGTGTAGAGGGCAGAAACAGACATAAATTGACAATTTATGTTATAAACCGGCTTGCTTTCCCTCTAGCACCCAATAACCATGAAGTCAGATTCAGCTCTGATAACAACTGGACAATCTTGCAGCGGAATCAGAGACTATTTAATGATGTAGAAGTCAGATAGGCAAGGTCAGCCAAAAGGAGCAGAGATTTTAAATAATCCTGAACACAAAAGTTTAGAATTTCATGCTTACCCACCAAAACAGTATGACACTAGCTATGAGTTATAACTGGAGGATCTAAGCAGAAGTGCATATAAATTAATAGCTTTGCATGCACAAGGATTATTTCAAAACCCTCCGGTGCCAAAATAAGCAGTGAAAGAGATTTGTAAACATGGATGTGGTATCATTAGTCTTGCTAGTTTAGAACTGATGTATGTAATAAATGATCTGATACATAATTCTATATTTTTCCCATGCCGAAATGATCTTACAAGCAGTTGTTAAATGCTCTTACCCTCATCGTAAGTTTGACTGTAAAAACTGATTGTGCTTAGTTCTTTGTTCGCATTGTCTAATCCTAATATTGATAAAAGACTCAGATTACTGGGCTGATAAATTTGACTCTATTATCTGGAATAGTCCCCAGTACAAAAGTTGATGTTATTACCGTATTTGTGACCAACAGTGTCTTGGGCAAAGGAAAGGTACTAAATCTATTTTGACCTATTGTGACAAATATGACTGTTTAAAGAGATTAGATTAACAGGGCCTTGAACTACCTGGAGTTTAAGTAGGTAGGTGACAGGTGAAAACATCCTGAAGACATGCTGGAAAATGTCCTGAAAAGCTATATATATTTTTAAGAAGTACTTTAGACTACTCTGTGATATAGTTTAATCAAAGTTAGAAGACTTGTTTTCTATTTTATAAACTTATTTTCTATTTTATATACATTTCTATAGTTCAGTTTTGGGGTTTTGGCTTAAAAAAAAAAATTGTAAACCTTCAGAGACATTAACAGTCAAGTTGCTGTGCCTCTTTGCTGATGCTGAGCCCAGTACTGCTATTGATAAATATTGACAGCTCTGGATATCTTTGGCTTTTCTGTATAAATGAATGAGTAAATTTTCAAGAGTCCTGCATGTATTTTAGCCTCTCTGAATAAACAGTAAGTTTTGCACAAACATCTCTACAACACAATAAAAAAAGGTTTGACTTCACTACAGCTAGTCATTGATTCTTGTCAAAGTAACAAGTATTTTGAGACATTAAGTATGGCGGGGTTTTGGGTGCAGGGAGGAAGACAAAAACACACAGAAGTACACACTTATTTCTAAATTAAAGTCAGTTTAACTGGATGTTGCAGAAAAATTTCCAGGAATGTCATGTCATCCCAGCAACATTCTGCAACTAGACCCTGCTCTTAATTGACCAAGGTCCATCCTATCAGCACTGATCACAGGCCTCTGGGAATCCCATTTAGGAGGAAAAAATGCAATCAGCCGCTTGAAGAAACATATGCTATTTTCTCTCCAATGATTTTTTTTTATTATTCTTAAAGAAGGTGGGCCTAAATATTTTCAGCTGCTGGGATTGTAGTGTTTTACTCAATGTTAGGAATTTTGTTCCCAAAGCTGGGCATGTAAAGATAAAGCTTACAGGTATTAGAGCTGTCGTTAGTTCTGAAACAATTTTCACCACAATGGGTTTTCACGATAAAATGTTGGTTGCGTACAATTTTTTCTGCTGGTCTGTCAGTTTCAAACACAACTTAAAACAAAAACATAAAAGTTGTTATAATAAGGGTACAGCCAAAAAGTTTAACGCTGTTATAAAAGAAAGCCTGAAACTTTCTTTTTAAAAAAGTATTTTTTGCATCATGATTGTATTTTATATACTAAAATGCAGTTAATTTAACAGATAAATCCCACATAAAATCTTTTTAATAACTGGACAAAATTTATTACTCATTCATTTTGCATTCAAATTCAAATTGTTCAAATTTCTTAGAATTCAAATGCACAATTTGAAATACTGACATTTCCCACAGAGTTCCCATTCTAGCTCTCCCACTCTGCTAGCATTGAACGCTACATTGTCAGACATTTCTTCTCCATGGAAAGGAGTTAATGCTGCATACAGGGCATGATACTGAGCTAGACAGGGATGAGGTAGGAGACAAACAGAGTGCACAGACTGCTACTTCATGATTTAGATTCTTGTGCTACATTAGCTCATGGCAATGGTCAGGAACATAATATTCCTGACACTCTTACTTTCCCAGTAAATCCACGTCGGACTGCATCCTTTCCCATTGTTATTTCTATATTTGGGTTGGTAGCTGTATATTATTTTCCCACTTGGGGGTGAAAGTCATATGCTAAAGTAGCAGCTGGCTCTGTGGATACAGCAGCACAATTTAAACATCCATATTGGGCTCAACTATTATAAAGAGGAATACACTATTAGTCAGTAACGTAGAGAGTTGCCCAAAACAGCAAGTACAAAAAAGATCATGTGGCCTTTGGGACGGTAAACTGCTACAACCATTCTTGTTTTCCCTTTCCAGAGGCTGTAACACAGTCTTATAGAACTGCGAGAGATATTTCACTTGAATCCAATGTCTCTGCGTTTCTCATTTTTGGTGATTTAATTGCATTCTGCAGCTTCTTCTGGCTCCTCTGCAGGAAAGTTTGATTCAGGAAAGTCTGATTCAAGGACATAAGTAGTTGAATCTGTCCTTCCAGACACACTACACAGCAGAAATGTCTAGAATATTATTTTTAGTTAATCCTGAGGTAATATATACATAAAGCAAAAAGGTGAAGCCAACTGAAAACATATTCAGTAGAATATTAGAGGCACTCAGCTAACCAAAGGGAATCAGGACAATGTAAAAGTTGCTATTAGAAATACCTCATTCATGGTAAAGTAGGGCTTCACATACATACCAATATGTGAATATATATATATATATATATTGCATACAGTATATTTTGAATGGTTCATTGTCAGAAAACTTGCATGATCACTGAAAGGCTCAAATAAAATATAAACAAACTGCTAAAATATAAGACTGAGTTTATTGAAAAATTTGAACATTTCTGCTGATATGTATAACCCCAGTGAAATNGGGGGTTGGACTGGATGATCTTTCAAGGTCCCTTCCAACTCCTAACATTCTGTGATTCTGTGATTTTACAAACACCTCCCAGTCATTGGAGTAAGTCCTGAGAACAATCTCAAAACCTTCAGATGAAACCCCAATTTCAGAGTTCAGCAGCAGTTGGACCAGACCTAAGCCTTTGTGTAAGGGCAAAAATAGATGCAGGCAGGGACAGCAGTAGCTGAAGGAAAACACAGTTCTTCGGTCTTTACATTTGGCTCCAACTGTCCAGCCGTGATGTATCCCTGTTGCCTTTGTGGTTTCACTTGGTATGTTTAATCAAGCGATAAATATGAGGTAGTTCTATATTATGATAAGCTTCTGAAAAAAAAATAAATCTTTAAACAGAGTAAATTAAAGCTCCTCTTCTTATTCCTGTAACAAGAGTGCATTTAACTTTCCTTCATTTAATTAATCTTTGGTATAAAGACTGCTGTGCAGACAAATAAAGACATTCCACGTAATGCTTCCGTTTGCTATTACCAGAAAGGTCTCTCAAAAGACATCTGTTAACATTTTTAATCAAATTGTAATCTACAAGGAAATTTTCAACAAATGAACTAGTGTGTTTATGTTATGTGTTCCTCAGAAATCATGACCATTTGGATGTTATATGCTTAAAAGAAAATATTTTCTAAAAAGATCAGATTCACACAGAGCAGATGCATCTCCCAGGAAATGGCTCATTTTTCTTTTTAAAACCCAAAAGTCTTTACAGACTTAGGAATTCACTTTCTGTGCAAGCATTGAGCTTGCAAGCATTGCTGAGGACAGGGAACCCAACTATCTCACTCAGGACACTGTATCACCATGGAGCTGCTGGCAGGCCCAGCACACACAGGTCTCCAAGGTCCTAGGCAGGAAAAGGTGCGGATGGATGGCCTTCTGCAGCTGCTTCTTCTCCATGGCATGCCAGGGCATCTACATTTCTTTCTTAATTAAGCCATGCAATGGTTAGATATCTAACTGTAGGTCCCAACTTCACGGGATTCTATTGTAATTTAAAATAACTAGCTCCAAAATATCTGGTAGCATTTTTATCCTTCAAAAAGGAAGCTATTTCTTTCTCAACATTCAATCACTATTTCCAAGGCTAAGAATATAATTTAATTTATAGTCTTCTAGTTGTTCTCACTAGGTAACTGTATGATTTATTATGCCATTCCCCATTTATCTGTCAAATTATACTTCAGCTGCACTCCTGGAATCCCCAAGAATTGAGCTTTTTAACTATATGCTATGTGCCATCCCCGTAAAGTTTTAACATCAGATTTCTCGATCTTCTTATCTCATAAACAAAGCAACATTCACTGTTTCATGAATCTGAACAATTTCCAAGAGAATTTGTACTAAATGCTTTCCTATTGATTTGGTAGTGGCATTATTTTTTATCACTTCAGAATGATAGAGGTGGGGGTGAGGAAGTTGCTGGTAGCCAGAAGTGTGATGTTTCAGAGAATACAAGATTCAGAAATACCGAATTATTTTGATTTACGCATAATGCACCTGGTAAACATACGGAGGACAAATTATGAAATGGTGTCTGCAAATAGCAGGAAAGTGATCCAGAAGGACCCTGGCATTCTTATGTTTCTAATGAGAAACAAGAAAAAGTTATGCAATTTAGATTGTCAAGGAGATAAAAAAAAGGAGATGGAATAGTAATGGTGCTCTCCCAGAATGGTTTGTGTTGTTTCACCTGTCTCACCCCACACAGAGCAAACTTTCTGTGTACATCCCCTGGAGCTGTGAGGAGACAAAACAGCTTGCTAGAAACAAGATGAGAGATATACCCAGACTGTCACAAAAAGGGTTACACGGGTACAGGAGTGTTAATAGCTGTTGCCAAAATTTCATATCACAGAATCACAGAATCACAGAATGTCAGGAGTTGGAAGGGACCTTGAAAGATCATCTAGTCCAACCCCCCTGCCTGAGCAGGATCATCTAGATTAAACCACACAGGAACACATCCAGATAGGTCTTGAATGTCTCCAGAGAAAGTGACTCCACAACCTCTCTGGACAGCCTGTTCCAGTTCTCTGTCACCCTCACAGTGAAATAGTTTTTCCTTACATTCAGATGGAACTTTCTATGTTCCATCTTGGACCCATTGTCCCTTATCCTATCACTGGACATCTCTGGGAAGAGCCTGGCTCTATCATCCTGACATATTTATATATATGTCATCCTTTACATATTTATAAACATTAATAAGGTCACCCTTCAGTCTCCTCTTCTCCAAGCTAAACAGTCCCAGCCCTCTCAACCTGTCCTATTAAGGAAGATGTTCCATTCCCTTCATCATCTTGGTGGCCGTGCTCTGGTCTCTCTCAAGGGGTTCTATGCCCTTCCTGAACTGAAGGCCCCAGAACTAGACAAGATAC
>VXBZ01010976.1:0-12576 GCA_013399135.1 Heliornis fulica | reverse complement strand
AAAAAAAAAAAAGCAAAATCCTGTTGCTTTTCTGGGAGCTCTGAGCAATTGTTTCAAATACAGCAACTATTTAAAATGCACTGTAGTTAGACAAACATGGTTTTGAGGCTGAATGGTCACCACAAGTATTGTAACACAGCATGTAGCATAGCACCATGTCATACCCAATTAAACTTGCCAAAAATGCACTATTCACATTTCAGCAATGTGCCCAGTACAGCCATGGACCATGAGAGTATTACAACATGTTGCTGTGATTTGCTGTGTGGATGCATCACTTGAGTTAGGTATTAAGAAACAAATATTGTTAATGAGCAATTATGTTCATTGTTTATTTGTTAAAATTGATAAAGCGTGAGGGTTGTGGCTTTTTCCTTCCATGTGAATTCTCTCCTTAGTTCCATACTGCAATCATTAATGACTTAAAATACTCAGTTATATCTAGAAAATTTGTAAAAAAGCTTGCTGGAATGCACAGGGAAATTTATCATCTCCCACTATTTCCATTACCTGTTCTATTTTTATTGTAAAATAGCAGTCTCAGAAGCATTAAATATTAAGAATTAGTTTCCAGTTAAAATAACATAAGATTTTATTAGAAATACAAGTATATATCTAATTGCTTTCAACTTAGTGGAAGCCCCTCAGGAAACTGAAGAGACATTGACTGCATGCATTGATTTTAATGGTGACAAGTCTTCCTTATTGGAAATACTGAAAGCTTCCTTCTGATTATTAGAGCACTTCCAGAGTACTTCCCAGTAGATCATCTGAAGTGAAGTTTTGTTTTAGGCAATTTTAAAAATGTCAGACGTTTCAAGAAGTTTGGCAGATCTCTAATTCTTGCCCTAACTGCCATTACTTCATCTCCAATGCTCTTTAAACTGTGGAAACTAAGCTGGAGCTGGTTTGCCCAGCATCAAGTGTGTGTAATTACAAGATGTGATTCCAGAGACCAAAATCAAGTGACCAGATGAGGCTCTTGCTGCTGTGCTTTGTGGAATTAAAACAAAATAGAAAAGAGTTTTGAAAAGAAATGGCTGAAAATACAAAAATTTATAAATCTGCACCACCTTCAGGGTTGACCTGAGGTTACACTGTGAGGAATGATATCCTACAGGTAGCAAGGCAAAACCACCACAGCCCTGCTGCTGGCATCATCTCCCATCACAGAACCACCATGGGCCTGACACCAGGCCCATTTGATGTCTTTAAGAATAAATACATTTCCATACTGATGGAGATGAAGATGATTTATTTTATAATCTCTATAACTGTGCAATTAGTGTGAAATAAATTGTGTTTATTCATGGCTACTATTACTGACTCGGATCTTCCCATGGCATTTAGGGTCCTGGAAGCAGAACAACAGTTTACAGGCAATTTTCCCTGCATATTAGCAGTGAGGGAGTTTACACAGGAATCTGATCACTCAAAAACATTGCTAATGTAAGCATTTATATAAACTACCAAACATTGTGGGAAATATCTTGTTTGGTAAAAAGAAACCAATAAAATGTACTCATATAAAATGCAGAGCCACGTAAGTGCATGACATGCTAGCTAACTTACCAGCTTCGTATAAAATATTTATATGTCTATTGGTACAATTAACAAATACAGAATCACAGAATCACAAAATTGTAGGGGTTGGAAGGGACATCGAGAGATCATTGAATCCACCCCACTGCCAAAGCAGGTTCCCTAGAGCAGGTCACACAAGTAGGTGTCCAGATGGGTCTTGAATGTCTCCAGAGAAGGGGACTCCACAACTCCCCTGGGCAGCTTGTTTCAGTGCTCCATCAACCTCACTATGAAGAAGTTCTTTCTCACATTGTTACAGAACCCCCTTTGGTCCAACTTGTGACCATTGCCCCTTGTCCTGTCCCCACAGGCCACTGAGAAGAGGTTGGCCATCTCCCTTTGTCTCCCTCACTTCAGATATTCATAAACATTGATGAGATCCCCTCTCAGTCTTCTCAAGGCTGAACAGCCACAGCTCACTCAGCCTTCCCTCACAGCGAGATGCTCCAGACCCTTAATCATCTCTGTGGCCTCTGCTGGGCTCTCTCCAGGAGATAGATCCCTGTCTGTTTTGTACCGGGGAGCCCAGAACTGGACACAGGACTCCAGGTGAGGCCTGACCAGGGCAGAGTAGAGGAGGAGGATCACCTCCTTCGACCTGCTGGCTATGCTCCTCTTAATGCACCCCAGGATCCCATTGGCTGGCTCATGGCCAACCTGTCATCCACCAGGACCCCCAGGTCCTTCTCTGCAGAGCTCCTCTCCAGCAGGTCATCCCCAACCTGTGCTGATATCTGAGGTTGTTCCTTCCCAGGTGCCAGACCCTACACTTGCTTTTATTGAACCTCACCTGGTTCCTCACTGCCCAGCTGTCCAGCTTCTCCAGGTTTCGCTGAATGGCAGTGCAGAATTCCTGCGTGTCCACCACTCCTCCCAGATTTCTATCATTGGCGTAGTTGCTGAGGGTGGACAGCTTGGACCCATTTCCCCTTGTCATATCACTGGCCATCACTGAGAAGAGCATGGTTCTGTCCTCCTGACACTCATCTTTAACATATTTATAAACATTAATGAGGTCAGCCCTCAGTCTCCTCCAAGCTGAAGAGACCCAGCTCCCTCAACTTGTCCCCATAAGGAAGATGTTCCACTCCCTTCACCAGCTTGGTGGCCCTGCGCTGGACTCTTTCAAGGAGTTCTATGTCCTTTCTGAACTGAGGGGACCAGAATTGGTCACAATATTCCAGGTGTGGTCTCTAGAGGGCAGAGTAGAGGGGGAGAAGTACTTCTCTTGATCTACTAGCCACCCCCTTTCTAATATACCCCAGGATGCCATTGGCCATCTTGGCCATGAGGGCACACTGCTGCTTCATCCTACTATCCACCAGGTCCTTCTCACCTGCACTGCTCTCCAACAGGCCAGTCCCCAACCTATACTGGTACCTGGGGCTGTTCCTCCCCAGGTGCAATACCCTACACTTGCCTTTGTTAAATCTCATTCAATTTCTCCCTGCCCAGCTCTCCAACCTGTCTAAATCTTGTTGAAGATATCCCTCGCAGCTTTGTGTCATCAGCAAACTTGCTGACTGTGCACTCTAGTCCCTCATTCAGGTAGTCAATGAATACACTGAACAGTACTGGTCCCAGTCCTTGAGGGACTCCACTAGTTACAGGCCCCCAGCCAGATTCTGTCCCATTAATGACAACTCACTGGCTTCTTTCTTTCAACCAGCTGCTCTCAATCCACCTCACTACCCTCCAGGCCACACTTCCTCAGTTTTCCCACCAGAATGCTGTGGGAGACAGTGTCAAATCCATTGTTTTGCCACCCTCACTGTAAAAAGTCTCCTCCTTATATCTAGCCTGAATCTATCCTCTTTTAATTTAAAAGGACATCGCAACAGGCCCTGATAAAATGTTTTGTCCCTATCTTTCTCATAAGCCCCCTTTAAGAATGAAGAGACCACAATAAGATGGCCCAGTCTTTTCTTCTCCAGGATGAATAAGCCCAACACTCTCTTGGCCTGTCTTCACTGGAAAGGTGTTCCAGCCCTCTGATCTTTTTTGGGGGGTCCTTTTCCTGACCTACTCCAATGGTCTTTCCTGTACTGAAGACTCCTGTACTGAAAGAGCCTGACAGAGTACTCCAGGTGGGGTCTCACCAGAGCAGAGCAGAAGAGCAGAATCACCTCCCTTGACCTGCTGGCTATGTTTCTTTTTATGCACCCCAGGATACTGTTGGTCTTCTGGCCTGTGTGCACACATTGTCAGCTCATGTCCAATTTTTCATCCCCCAAGTACCTCTCCACAGGAGTGCTCTCAATGCTTTCATTCCCCAGCCCATACTGACACCAGGGGTTGCTGTGACCCCAGTGTAAGACCTCATATTTGGCCTTGCTGAATGTTATGAGTTTACCATGGGACCTCCTCATTCAGGCCACTCTGAATGGCATCCTATCACTCAGTGTCAACTAACCACTCAGGTTGTTGTCTTCTGCAAATTTTCCGAAGATATACCTGATCGCACTGTCTGTATAACTGGTGAAGTTATTAAACAAAACTGGTCCCAAGATTTCACAAAATTTACTGTGCAGATTTCAACTTTTAAAATCTCATTTTGCTGCCATTGCGATAATATACTTACACATATGCTACTTAAGAAGTAGTTGTTAAGGTGTCTTATTGTGTCTTATTGGAAAGTATTGGTGAGTAATGGCCATGAAAACTTTGATTCCAGCCACCAACTCTATGGTGAGTTTTATTTACCAATGAGGTACATTTATTCAAGTTCTGTCTAAACATCAAGCAGAAAATGAGATGTTTTCATTATGGAAAAATATTCAGACTTCAAAAAGGTTACAAAACTGAAACAAGAGTTCCAAAATATTTCTGAAATTCGGCCACAGTGCCTCACAGGAGTACTTAATAGGACAATTTGCTATCCCACCCTCCTGTCTAGACAGAGTGTCCTTCCTAAACTACATCTCCCATCGTTCACCACAATCTATCACAGTTAATCGGTTCATTCTTAGGCAATGGTGTGTGACAGTTATAAAGTTTGCAGGTCTGGTACTGGGCATAGAAATCCAAAGAGGTTCCTGTGACAGCCAACACCAAGTGTTATGAAACATTGTATTAGCACTACAAAAGGAGCAAAATATTGTTTTTTTCTTTCAGACAAATTTTCGAAGCTTGAAGTGATTCATGTGAAAATAGAATAAAAATGTTTTGAATTCTCCACATTCCAATGAGCAAAGTTTCTCAACAACTCTACTTAGGCTTATTAAGAAGTTAGTGAAAAGACCTACAATACATGGTTTGTCTGTCATGAAAGGTCAAAAGGCTGAGTCAGACATTAAAGTATTTA
Source organism: Heliornis fulica (assembly GCA_013399135.1). Taxonomy (NCBI): domain Eukaryota; kingdom Metazoa; phylum Chordata; class Aves; order Gruiformes; family Heliornithidae; genus Heliornis; species Heliornis fulica. The sequence goes on along the minus strand of VXBZ01010976.1, from coordinate 7,688 downwards.
AATATCTGTCTTTGAGGAATACAGATGAATTTAAATGTTAATACTTATTTAATAAAACACTCCTTCAGTAAAACATATTGTAATTCACATGTTTTCTCTATATTTTCAAATGGCAGAAATTCAGCTATGTTTTCTTTCCTGAGAAAAACAACTTATCAGAAGACAGGCAAATAATTTAACACTTAGAATATTCACATATCAGTACTAAAACTATTACTTGAAAAATACATGCAATTGCCCACTCAAATATTTTATTCTAAAGGTACTTTCAGATATTGTTGTGTTGATATTTCTTAAAATAAACTTACTTTTTTTCATTTACAATTTTCCAGATCTAAAAGTAGTATACCTTTTTCTGTACAAGTACATAGAAAGGACTTTTATAAGACAATAGCCATGGGGAATTTTTAAAAACTTTTTAATGCCCTAAAGAAATGTTAAGGTCTTCAAGACACAAAAATTAATTCTAGCAGAGAAGCAACTAGACATAAAACTAGTTCTGTACCTAAATGTAGTTTCTAGCAGGTATTTGGAACACACATAATATGCAGACATTGTTCAGGTGAGTTCTGCAAGGATCAGTTTTCCCATGCCTTATGACTTTCCTATTAACCAACTAAAAACACAAGACCTTGTTGCCAGAGACTGCACATAACACAGATTGCAGGTATAATTAATGAAAATCTTGCTCACTTCAAGTGAAATTAAAATGAATGTTTTTCAAATAACACCAGACTTAAAGTCAGAACTCTGTGACAGCACACTCTATCCTTGAAGAAACATGTCTGGGAAAGACTAGAGAGTCATGGTAGACAACCATCCTGACAAAACCAAGTTCCAGAAATGAACTGATAGCTACAGAAACAAAAGATATCCTTGGCTGAACAGCTAGCATAGTGCTGCACAGCTGGCATGGTGCTGCTGGGTTCTGGGGTGTAGCCAACATCTGCTCAGCTGGAAGAAGACCAGAGAAGAATGATTTCTCTGTGAATGATTACAACAGTGGATCATGGAGCATTTTGCCCCATGACCCTCTTCCCAGAACTGCCATCTCTCTACCACTTCTACTTCTGAGTTTGCAATTCCAGTGGGGACAACAGAGTCTAATGCAGAAACCACTTCACTACAGGGATAAAAGTTTGTCTGAGACTGGAAGACACAACAATTTCAATCTAGGTACCTCAAACATGTATGGTGGTGCTGCTTGTTTAAATACTATAATTATTTACATGGGGAACAGAGGCTTGTTAATGGAGGACTTCGCAAAGAGACATATGACAAAGTCAATCTGCTAGGCAGAGTTATCCAACCTAGGTTTTCTTTTGGGCAACAAAATGATATACTGTGATGATTCACCAAAAGCTACATTATCTCTTATTGAAACTTCTAAATCAAGATTTTTAAAAAAAATAAAAAGCTGCACTTCATGTAGGACTTAATTCAGAGGAAAACATATGGCCAGGTATAGGAACTGAGTGTTCAGAATGATTCTTCAGTTCATTAGTGACTGACTTTCAGTTGCAGTAATATGGGATTGTGCACACCAAGCATATGCTTCGTCTTACTGGCCTTTGGATGGCTGCAATTTTCTGGCTGCAACATTCATACTCGAGCCCCAACAGACAGAAGTAGGGAATTTAGAAGTGTGACTTATCTGGCTGCACACAGAATTCCACTTTGGTTTAAATGATTCACAATAAAAACAAAAAGGTCTGTCTTTCTCCATTGACTATACAGACAGATTAGCTGAAAGTATCCGTACTGTAGATGGCTATATTTGCTCTGATGAATGTTATCTTGAGACCTTCTCAATCAGAGATAAGGAACCAAAACAAACCCTTGAGCCCCAGATGCTGAGAAAAGCCGCTGCTGTTTTTTCCATAGCTGAGCTGTGGCTGTGTCAGAATGTTGAGACTTTCTGCACAGTAGATCAGTTAAGTTGAGGTATTCATCCAAAAGCAACAGACTGGCAAAGATGATCCATTAGAGTTGTTATAAAGGACTGAAAATCTCTGTAGGATCAAACTGCTTTATAAGGTGAAACAAGTTCAGTGTGAGTGTCTTCCAAAATAGACTAATTGCAGCATCCATTCCAGAAAAGGTGTCAATTCATAATAAATTTGATTCATTTCTTAGTGCCATAATAAAATGAAAAGAAAGCAGAGGGTGTTCTTGAAGGAGGTATCATTGACTACTCCCCACCTGAAATCTTCATGTGTCCCTCTAGGGATACCTGTACCTGCTGCTTCGGAAAAGTGTCTGTATTCTAACTCATGCAGCATGGGAAATAAGCAGGAGGAGTTAGAGATCTTTGTGCAGTCACAAGGCCACAATCTCATTGTGATCACAGAGATGTGCTGGGACAGCTTGGATGACTGGAATGCTGTCATGGATGGTTATGTTCTTTTTAGGAAAGACAGGCTGGGGAGGCAAGGTGATGGAGTTGCTCTACATGTGAGAGAGCAGCTGGAATGTATTGAACTCCACCTGGGGGAGGGTGACGTACCAGTGGAGAGCTTGTGGGTAAGGGTCAAGGGGCAGGGTAGTATGGGTGACACTGTTGTGGGTGTGTACTACAGGCCCCCTGATAAGGAGGAGAAGGTTGTTGAAACCTTCTACAGGCAGCTGGAAGTAGCCTTGCTATCCCAGGCGCTGGTTAGTGTGGGGGACTTCAATTACCCAAATATTTGTTGGGTAAGCAACAGTCTTGTTTAACATCTTCATCCACAGCCTTGATGAGGGAATAGTGTCCAGCATCAGCAAGTACACTGATGACAGAAAGCTGGGAGGAGTGACAGACACGCAGGAATGCTGTGCTGCCATTCATTGAGACCTGGATAGGCTGGAGAGATGGGCAGTGAGGAACTAGGTGAGGTTCAATAAAAGCAAGTGTAGGGTCTGGCACCTGGGAAGGAACAACCTCAGATATCAGCACAGGTTGGGGATGACCTGCTGGAGAGGAGCTCTGCAGAGAAGGACCTGGGGGTCCTGGTGGATGACAGGTTGGCCATGAGCCAGCCAATGGGATCCTGGGGTGCATTNAATATCTGAAGTGAGGGAGACAAAGGGAGATGGCCAACCTCTTCTCAGTGGCCTGTGGGGACAGGACAAGGGGCAATGGTCACAAGTTGGACCAAAGGGGGTTCTGTAACAATGTGAGAAAGAACTGTTTTACTGCAAAGGTGATGATAAAGCACTGGAACAGGCTGCCCAGGGGTGTCTTCTCTGGACACACTCAAGACAGGTTGCTGACCTGTGCGACCTCCTCTAGGGAACCTGCTTTGGCAGTGGGGGTTGGACTTGACATCCCTTCCAACCCCTACAATTCTGTGATTCTGTGTGATTTTGTGAAGATAGAAGCCTGGTCAAGAAGAGTTTTCTTCCAATCTTTCCATGCGCATTCACTAACTTGCAGCAATACCTGGACATAAATACAAATAAATAGTAAGGATATATAATTTTTCTTAGAAAGTCTAGTTCAAGCCTGGATGCCTCAAGATCTACAAAAGTTTTTGAGGAGTACTTTTTAACAACAAGTCAACCCACACATTGCCATAACTACTGCTAGCTTTGGGTACTTGTCCCACTTGAGTATTAGATCTCAAAACCCGATACTCTTAATCAGCAGAACCTTGCTATTGTAAAACTAATTGTAATGGTTTATTCATTGAACAGGGGCCGGTTCAGTTGTCACCTGGAATTGGACACAAGAAGTAAAATTCTCTATTGCACTCCAGCTCTAGGAAGAAAGACAATAAGGTTACAATGCCCTGTGTGGACAGATTTTGGGAACAATAATTCGGATTTTTGGAAAACATTTGGAAAAGGCACCAGATCACCCCAACATCCAGGTACAAATGTGGGCAGATGAGCTGTTTTCTTGTAGCTGCCTACTTGATTCTGTTGTTGGATGGTGTGAGAAGATGCAACCGAGGCCACAGTGCTTCTAGTGATACAGGGCAAAAGCAGGACACATAGGAAAGGAGAGCAGGGACCAGCTCCACATCTTTGGGGCCATGCTATCAGCAGACAGGTCTCTTGCGCTGTGTGCATGGGAGGCACAGAGCACCCTTTTGACAGAGCTGGAGCTAGTGTGTCTCAGCCCAAACCTGCTTATCAGTGCATCAGTGCCAGGACACCTACATCAGTGCAGCAGAGGGCATAGAAAACTGTGACCCAGGAGTGACAGTGTGCAGGGAAGGGCAGGAACTTCTAAAGCCACTTTACTGCTAAAAAGTTTTTTTGCACTGAATAACAGTCTCTGTACTGCTATCCTGCTTTCTCACTTCCCATAAATTATCATATTACTCAAGCAGGGGAAAAAAATCTATATACAGTTTTATGATTTTTAACATTGTCAGGCAGCTGAAAATTTCATTTCCTGAAGTTACACACAAGGCAATGAATCTTTGCGGTGTCAAGCAGACAGCAGTCAGTAATCACAGAGAAGAGCTAGGCAACAATGTTACTTGTAGTTCAGAGGTGCTACCACAACACTATTTGTCATTGCTGGCTGAGCTGACAACTGGCAGAGCTCAATCAGCAACTACTACACTGAAGTACCTTCAGCAGTACATGGGGTAAACCCAAGGGATGAGGTTTGATAGTGCAGTGGTGATGGCTCTGTTGAGCTAGATTGCTCCTCACAGTCAGTGGAGGCAAATGTGCACAGCAGGTGTCCAAATTTACTTTTTCCAGCAAACAGACAGTAAACTAAGCCAGAGACATGCCACTCTCCCTCCATGGACTCTGAAGTTACGGGATGCTAGTTGAACCTGTCAAAGTAATGGAATTATTCCTGCTCAGTTATCTAACACCATCTATCACATTTCTGTGCAAGTATGTAATGAGAGTTTGCTGCTTCTTTGATCTGAATGCAGAAAACCCATGCTTCCAATGCTTTTCATAAAATAAATGATTTTTTTTAAAAGAACAAATAAACCCAAAACACACAACTGTGCAGGCTGACATTAAAAGTTGCCTGAATCCATCTTAACTGCTGGTGGCACTGACCCTATGCTTCCTGCTGACTCTAGTCATGCACTCATGACTTCTCTGCATCACCTCTGGAGGTCATCTGATCTTACCCTCAATCTTCCATGTTAGGGGTGGGCTGTCTGATTTTTGCTCATCAGGTGAATTTTCTACCTCTTTCTGCACTGGTAAAAATTTTCAAAATTGGAGGCACTGACCTGGGCAAAGGTGAGGTTGTCATTTGCCAAAACCCACATCTCTACAACTGGGGTGCACTCAGTGAAACTGACAGGAGACCAGTTTAAAATGGACATCAGGAAATATTCTGTTCTCCTTTAATAGAAAGAGGCAAAATTATGTTTACATCTATTCACTAAATAAATTCAGAAGTAGGTTGACAAGAGGCAATGTGAAAAACAGAAGAGAGAAGTATCCTCTTTCTAAAGCTCTAAACCTTTGCAGCAAACATGTGAAACAGAACTTGAAATTTCATCTTTGTTGTGTTCTCTTGCCATGACTCAAATCAACACAATAGCATCTTGTTCCTGGCAGTAATGAGCCAATGAAGAGGCTCCAGCAGTTAAATCAAGGTGCTTGGAAGTATCCTTCTTTTTCAGATCTCTTGGTAATTTCAGAAAAAAAACCAAAAACTTTTCAGTTAAAAAGTTATTAGCTGCCAAGACTAAATAAAATAATACCTGAGAAATCTTATAAGCTACATTTTAAGTGTCAGAGCCAAATTCTGTGTGTATTAATTTCCAAACATCACAATTTTAGCCTCATTGGGTAAAAGTGATGAAAACTTAAAATTAATTCTGTTTCCATAATAATTTCATTAAAAATATACCTGATGTGAAAAATACATTAATTCCAAGGATTACTTAATTTCTAAGAAGCTCTAGAAGACATATTGCTTAATTTCTAAGAAGCCTTAAGAGCTCCAGAATACCAAATACTGCCTTCTTGACACAGTAAAATGAACCTCTTCACCGAAAAAAAGCAATGAAGCAAGATTTTTTTCCACTCTGACTTTGCAAAACCTCAGTAAAGGCCCCAGTGAAGTAGGGCTTATGATTAATCACATATGTAATTAACACTTGCTATTTAAGGAACTTTTTCTTCACCCAAGGCAACAGGGTTTTCCCACTGGCTTCAGAGAGGAAAGGATTTAATTTGTCTCTAATAGCATTTCTTAATGCTTCTCCTCTGCATCTCTTCAGCACTGTGATTCTGAGATATGTCTTGGGATAACAGATAACTTACTTGAATGCAGAACGTTGTGAAAGAAAACCCACAATGAAGTTACAATGACTGGATCATGGGGAAAAACTGTCTGCACATTCAACAGAGAAGCACAACTACCAGAGCCCAGCATTTGCATTCCACCATCGCAACACCAGCATTCACCTTTAAACAATTACATTATTCTGACACCAAAGTATGACCTTCGATACAATGTCATCTTATTTATTGTGTGTTAACTATTTTTTGACAATTTTCCCTTTTGCAAAGATAAGTTTGACATCATATTCCACTTCACTTTCAATCTCACTCTGGCTGAATGTACAGTTTACCATTAAATTCCAGTTTCTGGATTTCAAATGAGTGTGTAAAATAATCTTAGTGCTGTCTGTAACAGAGAGCCACAAAGAAATACAGCTGCAGTGCTTGTATCATGTCTAACACTAAGACACTTAAATACTTGGAGTATAAAGAATCCAACAATGTACCATCTCCTTCCAAGGGCCAAGCTGTTGTGCTGTTCTAGAAGCTGAGATCAGCAGATCTGGTGGTGAGCAGAATGTGCCCTGCCCCACTCTGGCAACAGAAAGCTTACTCCGATCTCACTGCCCGAGCAGGTACCTACTCTTATATTTAATACTGCACTAGAGGTTTTCCTTTAGTATCTGACTTGTGATCACTGCTGATACCAGCTGGACCTACTGATGCAGCTATGATGGTATGAGCCACCACCTCCAGAGATGGCTACACTCACATTCCTGAGCTGTGTGATGCAAACATGCTGTAATGAACAGAGGTGAAACCAGTTCACAACATTTATCAGTTCTGTTCATCTTCTGTATTCCTTCAGGTATCACCTTTTCAAGCAGCGCTCAAAGGCAATGTTAGAAGTGGTTTACACTCACACACACACACACACACACACACACACGCTAAAATCATGATCTCTGGAAGTGGTTAGCCAAAGTTCAAAATCTCCCAAGTTCTTTTCACTAAGAAAATTAGAAAATGGTCTGGTGTCTTTGTTACAGAGATATCTATTTGCAATAAAATTAAAGCAAATCAAAGCCCAGTTTATCCCTGCATGACTGGGATCTAAACCAGATTTTTTTTGTCCACAGCTCCAAATATCTTTCACCCGACATGTGGACCTTCAAATCTACTTGCCAAGCTTATGTCAGTGTTTCTGCACTTGTGTTTGGTTATTCCTTGGCCCTTGATTCTAATTTTCTTTCTCCCTTAGCCTCTCCCTCACAGACAGGTTCGTACCTTCACACACAACATCAGCAAACACCCCTCCATTCATAACATTACACATGCACTGTGGAGGTACATAAGGAGTCTCACAGTGCTTTTACAGCTGACTAAAACAGCAGCCATTGCATGGTAACAATTTCTCCTGATGCACATTTACCATCCCCATGTAATATATAGTTTTCAATCTGTTAAGGAAAAAAGCTCCATCCCAACAG
>VXBZ01010974.1:581089-663839 GCA_013399135.1 Heliornis fulica | reverse complement strand
TTAAAAATTCTGATTCTATGATTAAATGATTCCCTCTTATAAAATTCCTACCCCTTGTACCGAAAAGTTGAGTGGTAGGAGTGTGAATCCCTTGTTTTTATTGGACTTGCATGCTAGCATTTAGTAGAGATGAAGATAGTCGAGGTATAGGAATATCAACTGTTTATTGCTTTTGCTGCTTGTGTTTTCCTCAAAATGATCAAGGTCTGGTATAAGCTATGTCTGCTTTCTCAAATGTAGGTGGTATAGTCTATCTGTAAACAACCAGCTTGTTTCTTTGTTATCAGACTGACAACCTCGCGCTACATTTTGAGCTGGGCAAATGTTAGTTGAGTTTCAGTTGGCCTGTCTCAAGAGTAATACACTTGATGCTTGAAACAAATTCTATCTCTGAGATCAAAGTGACATCTCTGAAGAATTTGTCTCGTTCTTAGTATTAATACTGAATCTGGCTGCCAGGCTGCTGTTCAGGCCAAGTATCTGTTAAAACCCAGTAACTCTTTCTGGCTAATACTCAGAAAGTTCACTGATGAATCCAAATCCATAGTCATTAGCTCTGACTTTTCAAATGTCTTTTGTTTCTTGACAGCTACCTCCTCCTTGGATAGGTTCCTTATGGTGTGGCAGCTGAAGGCACAATGCAGAGCCTACAGATTTGTAGGCCACACGGAAGCAGTGACTGGTGTACAGTTCTCCCCAGATGGGCAGCTGCTTGCTTCAGCTTCTCAAGATCATACTGTCAGGCTATGGATTCCTTGTGTGTGAGTATAAGTGGGCAAATGCTGGCTATATGTTTCATTAGGGTGTAGTGTGACTGTTGGAGTCTTGTAAAAAGTGTCTCTTCCCACGTCCCCAATTGGGCTTTGACAGAAACACTGATTGGGAGCACAAGCAACAGTTCTTTACTGTGCTACTTTGTTCTTTACTATGCTACTTCATTCTTTATTGAATATTCTGTAGTTTCCAGAACAAGGAAGACGGTTCAGAGGATATGATTTCAAGTTCCTACTGTGGACTATGCTTGGTAGTATTTCTCACTTTTAATGAACACTTTTTTTAATAAGGATTGCATGTCAGCAGTTAATTTTGGGGAGACAAGTGGCAAAGGACAAAAAAAAATTAGCACATTTTGTCCTTTTTTTCTGACTTGCCTTTTTAGGCTGTTATCAAGTAGTTGTGATTATGAGCTATTCAGAATGATCTTAGGAAGTATGATCAATGTTACTTAATTCTTAATCATCTTGTAGATTACTATATAAAAAAATCAGACATTGTGTGGATGCTAATGATGTTAGTTAACTGCACTGTTTTCTGTAATTGGTTTTATTAAATACAATTACTTTACAGTCTGGTATCTAATATTTAAGTAAAGCAAAGAATAGTGACAACACTAAGATTTGAGATGTTGCTTTTTCATTTCTGTAAGATTTCAAATATGCTACCTTTCAGTTTTGTGGGGTTTTTATTTCTTTTGAGTTTAACATAATTGTTTTTTTCTCTTTTGGTTTGGCTTTCCCCCTTCTCAGTCATGGAGAATCATCAATATTGAAAGGTCATACAGCATCTGTTCGTAGCGTGAGCTTCTCACATGATGGCCACTTTATAGTTTCAACATCCAATGATAAATCAATAAAAATATGGAGTGTTCGCCATCAACGCCTTTTGTTTTCTCTATTCCAACATACTCATTGGGTTCGCTGTGCCAGGTAAGCATTGTTTTTATTCTCTTTGTAAAGAAACAGAACTCCTAACAAAGGGGGTTTCTTTCTCAGGGCAGAAATAAGAGAAGAAAAAAAAACTGCAAAAGATTTATTAAATGATGATCTACCATTAATAGAATTTTATCAGTCTTATACACATACACATGCATATTATATGTGTATCTCCTAGTTGAAGTCTTAAGGCTTGCTCTGTGTTAACATGTGTAGATATTAAATCTGTTGCTGTGTGTTAATCCTTTCACTTTTGTCCTTAAAGTGGACAAATATGACTGAAGTGGACAAGTACTGACTAAAAATAAATATGGACAACCAATAAGGTTGTCCATATTTATTTTCAGTCAGTACCCCGGATGCTTACACAGTTCTTGTACTGTATTAACTTGTTTCACAGCCTTCTTTTCTCTTGAGAAAGAAGTTTAACACTGGTGACATGTAGAGCCCTACAGAGTTCCAAAGTATCTGTTTGTTGAGAAGAAAAATAAAAGCTAGAGGATCATATGTGGAAGGTTTTGAATAGAGTGATAATGTCCTGGTGTGGTTGCCCAATATGGGAAATAAGGATTGGCGAAATAACACACAAATTAATTTTGCTGTTTGAAGACCTATTCTAGGAATTATCATGAATGTTTTGCTGACATTTTGTAAGTGCAGAGAGAACTCACAGGAGAATGTATATGTAGGCTAAAATTGAACATGAGGTTCTACTGTGTTCTACTTTGTCTTTTTGCCTATAGTTTTCTATAATAATCTCTTTGGCATCTGAAGTGATAACCTTGGGCTGATGTTACCTGCCTCTCCCTTTATCCTGCTTAGGGATGTTTTTAACTATAGTTGATAATGAAATGTGGGGAGATGCTTGTCAGTTTTATTACTTTATGAGAAATATAAGAAGTTCACTTTGAACGTTACACATCTTAATTTCAAACGGACTTCCTCTGTTATGGTGTTTTGCTACTTATGTCTGTAATGCTAATCTAGGCGATATCAGTTGTTTAGGGGTGTGTACACTTACATGTTCCAGATTTTCACCTGATGGAAGACTAATAGCATCTTGCAGTGAAGATAAATCTGTTAAGATCTGGGATACGAGAAATAAAACTTGTATTGATAGCTTCTTAGATTATGGAGGGTAAGTATTACTACAAAAAAATCAATGTGTTGTTTTAATGAGATATATGTTAATACCACAAGCATCAATATGTTTTGTCTGATAGTGAATCAGACTTCTACCACCCTGGTACCACAAAACAATTACATTATTTTCTAAAGAAGTTTACTGGCTGCACTTATCCAGCTGTTTTCCCATAGTCAAGAAATAAGCCAGACAGAAATCAGGTTGTTCTTGTATTTCTGAAAGTTCTCGGTTTTCCCCTGTTTCAGTAATACTACTTGATATTGGATGCTTCAACAAAAAGAGAAGTTCAAGAATTCTCTACTTGTTGATGAAAATAGCATTCTGTGAGTTTCAGTGACCTGCCTTATTTAGGTTTAGAAAATACTTTCTTTTACTTAACTTTTTTAAACAACTTGGAATCCAAGTTTTAATTAACACATACCATAGAATATTAATTGTGTTACAGATGCTTTGCTGATTCCGTGGCTGTCATCTGTACCCTTTTTCCAAGCTGAACTGTTTAGAGCTATTCTGCTCCTTGACAAAATTGTTTTACTTGCTGCCCACAAACTCTTTGCAGCGCTTTCTTCTAGGAACTTTGTACTCCCAATATAAACTGTGAATTTTTGAGTCAGGACAAACATACTATTATTTTAACAAAAGCTAGGTTATGCAGTCTGATCTATCATGCACATCTTGTTTTCTTGTGCTTGTTTCAGTTGCTTGAAATACCTTATTTGAGGTTTCATAGATGTAAGTTTCACAGAAGTTTGTGGCAAGTTGCTGTTTATATATATAAAAATAAATATATAAACCCAATACTTGTATATCCTAGTGCTTCTGCGGAAGTACATAATCTATCTATTTTCATTTGTTATATTTAGGTTCTCAAATTTTGTGGATTTCAACCCAAGTGGTACATGTATAGCATCTGCAGGCTCCAATCATACAGTGAAACTGTGGGATATTCGAATGAACAAGCTACTACAGCATTACAAAGGTAAAAACAATGTTACTTTTGTATTTTCTTTAGCATGACAATCACTGCAACAAATTGGGATTTCTTTAGGTCATATTATTTCATTCTTCATTGGGGAAAGTAGATAAACAGGTCGTATTGGCATTTTGTAAGTAATCTTTTTGTAGTCTATAGTAACCCTAAAACCCAATACTGATTATTCCTTTGAAATGCTTCTCTTAATTTTTAGGCCAGAACTAAGTAAATACTTTAGAGGGTCTGCAATGACCCAGCACTTGGTTGGCCTTCCTTAAATTAAGTAGGTTGCTTTTTGGGAATTAGAAAAGAATAAAGATACTTAATGTGTACATTTTCTGTTAGTAGATATCCACAGTCTTTGAATATTGTCTTCTGTAAATTAGTTCACAGAGCAGGGGTTAACTGTGTATCATTCCATCCATCTGGTAACTACCTCATTACTGCTTCTACTGATGGTACCCTTAAGATTTTGGATCTCTTAGAAGGAAGACTTATTTACACTCTTCATGGACACAAGGTATACACAGTGATCCTATTTAATTTGAGATCTTGATGGGATATTTGGCATCCTTTTCATAGGGCAGGTAACACTTGCGCTATTGTCTTGCAACTTGCAGATAAACTTTAGTGAACAGCTTACTTAGGACCATGGAGTTTAGTCTGCAAATATTGCATGCATACTTAATGTTAAGTAATAGATCATGCTCCGAATTAATAATTAACTCTCTTGCATGTCAAAATCCATTATTTGACACACTATTCTTTTTGTCTGTTGAAAAACAGTGCTTTCCAAGGAGAGGGAAGCTTATGGAAGATAATTTCTGCCACTTCACAGAATATTTTCCCTTTCCTCTTAATGTAAAACATATTGTACTATTGATAAAGAATCACTAACATTTAAACAAAAACACTATATTGAGGAATGTAATACATACTTTGTAATTATCAAATTTGGTAATTTGCTAACTTTGCATCACAGAGTCAAAGCATAAAATCTAAGGAAAAAAGCCACTTTTGCCTGGTATCTATTGCAGTAATTGTTACACTTTTTTGTAAGACACTGTGTAGTATTAACTCTTCAATCAAGTTGTGTTGCAGAAATTTTCACTAAAGTTAAATTTTTCCTTTTTATTAAAATTGAAATATCTATTTATATTAAGTAACAGCAGAAGTGTTTTTCTCTTTGCATAAAAATATCCAGTTTACAGTAACAGTGTTTTTCTTTCAGGGACCTGTACTTTCTGTGGCTTTTTCAAAAGGTGGTGAAAAATTTGCTTCAGGTGGAACAGATGCTCAGGTTTGTGGTATTCTCAAATATCTTCGTGTTTGTTAGTGGATGGGAGTTAAATATAGTATGTCACAGTAACACATTAATTGCAGCATGCTGACTGGTATTCTGTCTAGCAGTGTGTTATACAGACTTTTTAGCCTAAATTAATTTGAGGAGAAAAATTATAAACATACCGGTTTGGATATTAGGAAAAATGTCTTCACTGTAAGAGTGGTCAGGCATTGAACAGGCTGCCCAGAGAAGTGATAGTCACCGTTCCTGGAGCTTTTAAAAAAAAGCCTCTCAAATACCAGCATACACTGGAATGCCTCTCTGTATTGCAAGGTTTCTTTGCACTGGGACCTTCTGAATCACATGCATGGTCAATGCAGTCATATTCTGCTTTTTCTCCTGCTCTGACTCCATGCTGTAGAGCTGGTGGCATGTGGGATCATGGAGCAAGTAAGTATAGTGCAAAATGTGTAAGGTTTTTCAGCAGTTTGGTACAGTGTTTTCATGCTGAATGCATGAGAGGGAAGATCCAGTTTCATCAGGAAGTGCTTTATGTGGTAAATGTCAAAGTAAAAAAGTAGTAATAGTAGATCTAGGAATGAATCCTGGTTTTATTTCCTTGTGGAAATGTGTTTATCTGAAGTTTTTCCCCTTGTGAACATTGTTGCAAGAGAAGTCTACTTACTTGATAATTTCACTTTCTATTGTAAGTTTTCAAATGTGCAGTGCTAACCATTGTGTGGAAACTGCCTATGTGTATATATCTTTATCTATAGTACGATAGAAACTTCATTCCTCAACTCTATTATTCTGTTGGTCTATAAACACGTACTCCAAAGTCATCCGTTTTTGCTGACCTGTCCATAGCCCTCTTCCAGTCTGCCAGAAGGATAGTTGTGGGACCTCTTATCAACTCACTGTGATAAAAGTTGGTTTACTGTAAATGTAGGATGTCTTCATTAGAAAAATCCTGGCAGATTTACAATGTCAAGCTGACGAGCAGAGCCTCACCTTGAAAGTATCGTCTTCTATTCCTACTGCGCTATCCAAAAGATACTGTCTGTCCACAACATAAGCAGCTGATTCATTGTAAGTTAACCACAGATTACTTGCTCTGCACATGTTATTTACATGTGCAGAGCAAGACTTACATTCTCAAACAACAAATAAAATCTTTGTTTTTCTCCATCAAGAAAAACCAGTACCTCTGCTTCTAGCTTCAGGTTTCTTTCTGGTTGTTGCAGAACTAGCTGAAAGCTTTTTTCGGAAGTGCATTAAATATTTGAAACAAGCACTGGGTAATTCTGTTGTTTCTTCCTACTTGCTTCTTTCTTCAATCAACAACAACAAAAAAATCACCAACCCAAACCCCTGAACACAGAGTTCTGAGGTTCATGTTCTTCACATTTCTTGGCAATATGTGTACGTGACAAATTACTTCATTAACTTGCTCTCATGGAAGAAAGACCTTTTATTCTTTAAGTGACAGAGCAAAGCGATAGCTGTTCCTTTGGAAGGTGATAGCCCGTGTTAATTCACTTCTTACTGTGTAGAAGAGACAACTTGTGTCTGGTGACTGCCTTGCTGTAAAGGGAAAAACTTTCTTAATAATAACTTTTTCTAGTGTTGCATGTAGTCGGTTTTTACACTGTTTGTGTTGCGATTGAGATACTGAAGGCATGTATAGATGTCTTCATCCTGGTTTTACTCTTAGTGATTTTTGTCTCTGTAATGGTGAAGCTGCAGTAGAGCAGACTTCAACTCTAGAACAAAATGAAACCTATTTAAGGCTTGAGCAGATCAAGTGCTCGCCACGGATGAAAGATTCTACTTCTGCTGCCACCTGCCTATGCACTTGTTTACCCACAGTGAACTAGATCAAGTTGCTAAACCAGCAGACAATTACCCTGAAAAAATGGGGAAATGCCACATAAAAATGTGAATAACTTTATGCTGGAGTGCATGATGGAGATAGTGGAATTAGGCAGCTGAGAAGAGGAGGGTGAGAAAGCAGGATCTCCTTTTTACAGCGCAGAGAGCTGCTGTGAATCAACTAACCTATCACCTGTCTTGCAAATGCAAGGTTCTGAGGAAGACTTATAGTTTGTACTTGAGTGTAGTTGGATGAGGTTCAGAAAACATGTTCATGTAGTTAAAACACTGGAACAAGCACTTTAGAGTTCTGTGGAACTGTTATTTCTCTTATTCTGTCAAACTTTCCTGTCAAAAAATTGAAATTTGATAGTATGACACCTTGATATAGCAGAATTACTTAGCACTGTCCAGTGGGATAGAAGTTTGTTTTGGTTTATGGTTATTCACACAGATTTTTTTTTTTCCCACAGTTTGAATCATATATATTAGATTTGAAGTACAAGGTACAGTAGGGAAGTATTGGGAATTAGAGAACCAAAGTGAAACATCAAATATACTGTGTTGTACTCTAGATCAGACACAGTGATGACAACAGGTTCATTCTGATGTGATCTATTAGTAATAACAGGCTTTGCTGAATAGTTATGTTCTGACAACTGAGTAGACTTCAAGTACTTACTGATATGATGGCTTCTTACAGGTATTACTATGGAAAACCAACTTTGATTCATTTGATTATAAAGAAGTTCTTAAAAGTAATACTAGAAGAACACAGATAGATGATCCTCCTCATCTTCTTGATATTTACCCAAGGTCACCTCATCTCCATGATGAAAAACTTCAGTCCATTGAGGTGAGTGCTAGAACTACCTTAATATAAATAACCAGAAGCTCTTGTAAACACTGCATGTCTAGATTTTATACTTAAATGTGCTCTATATATACTGAATAACTGTTTTTTAATGTAGGGTAGTTTGGAACCAACTATAACTTTGAATCCATGTTAAGGTTACTAGGCTAGCTGATGTCAGATTTATCCTTGTTACCGTTGAAGTAACAGGGACCTTTTAAGAGGAGTCCAGTGCACAAACACAAGTCCACACCAAAGCAGCAATTATAACTTTTACTGTTTTAAGCCTTTCTAAGCTGTTGTCCAGCATATAGCAGTGCTAAGAGAAAGCTTTCCTAAGCCGTGTTCAGGCATATAGCAACTGTAAGAGGGAAAGCCTTGCTAGGCTGTTTTAAGGAATATAAGAGGTTTTAAGAGAGTCCCACCAACCCTGGGATCTTCACAACATCGCCGAGCAGCAGGATGATGAGGGCCCACATTAGAGCGGTGAAGGGAGGCAGACACAGCTCTTCAGGGCATCCCCTGTAGCTTCAAGGTACTTGCTGAGGGGTTAAATCCTCAAGGGAATGTTGTGGTTTCCTTCTCACATGAAGGTTGGTTCTCATGGGAACAGTTTAAAAGTTCTTTCTCCCCTGTCACCTAGCCAGGGTAATCTGGCTTGTGTTTGTCCATCGTGTCTGACTCGGACCATCCTCTATTATGCCTTACACAGTCCTCTTGAATTTTTTTAATGCCTCTTGTGTGAGTCTGTACTCTATACCCAATTTAAGCAAAACAGAGTGGCTCCTGAAGTATCATGACAACAGTTGCAGAAGATACCTGAATTTTCAGTCAACTTTAGGGTGCTACTCAAAGTATCTCAATATAACCAGCTCGAGGTGTCATTATTACTGAAAGTCAAATGCTTGATTGTCCCAAATTGTCCCTCTTTTAAAACCTTTAGGTATTATGAGAAGATTTTGATGTCAGGCTCAAAGTTTAAAAAGTCTTTCTAGGCTAGTTGGGGACTTTATGTCACTGTGTAGTCTGTTTTCCTGATAATTTCTTTCTTGGGATACTTGTCAAATTTTCCACCACAACCTTTGAAAGTATTGGGAATTAGAGAACCAAAGTGAAACATCAAATATACTGTGTTAGTATTTGGAAAATGCTGTGGTTTTCAGGTTCTCAGAAAGCTATGCTAAATACTTAAACAGTGCTAGTATGCTTTAGAAAAGATCATTGTTCATACTGAAACCTCAGGGATAGACTTGTGACATTCCTTGGTAGATCTTGTTAGCTTCTTCATGGTGATTACCTATACTTTTCTCTGCTTTAATATCCTCAAGGTGCCTCTATTATCGGAGAGCTGTATCTGATAGCAACCAAAACATTCCTAGGTCTATGTCATCCTATAGAGTCCTACAGAAATTTAACATTACCTGTGTTTTTTTTTTTTTTTATTATAAAATGCAGATACTGCTGCCATGGCACTTTTTCCCTGCCCAGACTTTTAAAACATTGACACTTCAGGATGTTGATTGGATTTTGGCTTTGTTTTGTTTTGGGGTGTGTGTGTGTAATATGAGTAGTATAAAGATTGAAAATACTTTGCTGGAGGAGAGGAACCCTGGTATATCCATTCCTAAATATTCCCATGTGTCTGGTTCTTTGTCAAGTTGGATGTGAAGTTTTCTTATGCTTAGTGTTTTGGTTAGAAGAGCAGGACAACTGCATGTATGACAAGTTTCATAAACAAACTTTTATATTGCAACTCTTATTGATTCTAAGATTAATGAATTAAGTTTGTTGGTAGCAGCAACCTTCAGTATAGGTGGTCAGTGCTGGAACAAACTCAATCACAGAATTTACAAGCAGATTTAAAACAGTCCTGTTGCATCAAGAACCCATTCAAGTTGCACCCAGTTACAACACAAGGGAACTAAACACAGTAGCTTCTAGCTGCAGGGTTCAATTGCTTTCTTTTCAGTTAATTTTTTTCCACACTTCTGCTGCTCAGGTCCATGACAATAGTCTCTAAAAACAGTTTTCCAGAATTTTCTTTATTATTATTTTTTATTTTATTCCTGGTCCCAGAAGCTCGGGAAGATCACTAATATGTTCATGATGAAGTTAAACTAAGGCTAGGAAGCACCTCATTACCAATAACAAAAAGGCACAGAAAGGAAACTTCATAGTTGAATGTCAGGAAACTATCAGTTAGCTTTGACAGATGCAACTTGACTTAATGTTTGTTTTTCTTCATGGCTGTAAAATTTGTAGGTGCTTGAAGGCTTCTGGGTTAGTTATTGAGTAGTAGTGAAAAGGATCTATAAGCTTTTGTCATAGCAAAGTTCTGGACTCCTGTGATATATTTTCTGGCTTGATTTCAAGAATAAGGTGGTTGTGTTTAGTTTTATATTAACATATTGCCGGTATAATATCTTGCTCTTTAAAGTATGTTCTTTGAGGCTGAACAGTGTCAGTTTCAACTGATAATGCTGTTACGTACTATATTTTTATATTAGTAATTTAAATAACTAGGATGTCTTTTCCATCTTATTTTCTGAATTATTGTTAATAATGTAGTAGTTTAAACAGTTTTCAAATTAAGTTATTACATTTTGTTACTTTATATGCCTTTTTTACTTTTTATTTTTTTACTACCCCTCTGGTCTGTCTCAACAAAGCTTATGGTGTTCTTTGTTGTGTTGAGCAAGAACAGACCTCACCATCTGGACAGAGACACAATTTGTCCAGGCAAAACTAGTATCAGCTTACTATGAGCAGTAACATGCTTTAGTGGCAGTAACTATGCTTGAAATTTTTCAGTCTTCCTCCTTAAATGTTTCCTCCTGTATCTGGATAAAAAGGAGCACTTCTAGCTCCACTGTGTTATGCTGTTCTGGAGGAGAAGAAAGAAAAAGAAGAAATATTTTTGCCTCTCTTTTCAGTTAAAACAAATATACTTTTTGTCTTAAATACTTAAATATTTGTTATGCTTACTTTTTGTAAGCAACAGACAATTGAGAGAATTTAGCACTTGGCAGTCCTACTGCAACGCTACTCCCATCTTTGTATGGCTCAGCATGTTTCTAATGTAGCAGGGGAAGGGCAAAGTGAATCACAGACATGTCAGTGGGAGCTTTTGGAGGTTACCTAGTCTTGGTGCCACATCAAGCCAGCTGTGACTGTGTCTAGCTAGGGGACCTTGAAGAGGGATGGAGATTCCCCAGTCTCTCTGGGTGATCTTTTCCATTACCACATAGCAATTGTAATGACACAGTTTTTCCTAGCATCTCATCTGCTCCTCTAATAAAATGCAGGACTAATTGCTTTCTGCTGGATTTCTTTTTCGTGAGGAATAGGGGAAGGTGGATGACCTTAACTGAAGTAGTAATAGTAAAATAGCGGTATTTTAAGAGACTTAGTAATGTATGCACGAGTTCCGGGCAGGCAAAGAAGGCAGTTGAAATATGGTTTATTTTAAAGTATAGATGACCTTTTAAGGTTTGCTACAAGCCACTGAAATGTCATGAGAATGTCTTATAATACATTTCCCTGAGTTATACTGAGCTGGTTTAGTCACCTCTGTAGCAGGAATGAAGGTGGATTGCCTTAGGACAAAAAAAATCCAAAGTGGCAGCGCACAAAAAGCTCAACAGGTAAACCTCCAGAGGGAAGTAATTCTATCCATGTTCTTTTTAATTCGTAATGTTTCACGCCTTTCCAGGTTTCTTACTGCTTTTGGATAGTTGTTGCTTCTCTATCCTTGCTTGCCTCAGTAGGTCAGAACTTGGTCTGGAGAAGTAACATACATCATAGAGCTGGCTTTGCTCAGAAGCCCTTCAGCTGCGTTCAGAGACAGTTACAGTACTGTCATGCAGTTAGTTGGAAGTACTGTTTTGAACAAAACAGGTTGCACAAGGTTGTTGAGAATTGCAGGTGTCACTTGGTATTTTGCCTTCAGGAGAGTGACTGAAATGTAGAACTTGAGTGTACTTTTCACCTTTTCCCAGAAATTTTCCTTATTCACTCTTTGAAACTATACACCTAGCCAGGTGTATATATAAAATACCTTTTTTTTTAAATGCCCTATCTATCTTCTGAACCATAATTAACTTTTACAAGAAATTCCATACTTGTATTTCTTTCTCTCCAGACCAAAAGTAACCTGAATTTTAACAGCATTGAATTTCATGTTCTTGGTTTGTAGCTGTTCTACTGCATTGATCAGTGCGATTCTTGAATATTCAAAAAAAGTAGAGGTTTAAAGCTTATAATCACTGCAATTATTCAGACAGTTTGGAAATGTAAGTAAATGTCTTGTTCTCTAAAGATGCTTATTGCCTAATTTCCATTGACCATAGAGGTAATCTTGGGTGACCAGCTCAAATACAGGTGTCTAGCAGTATGTCTAAATTTAGCTGAGAGAAATCCTGTCTTTGTCTCCCTTTGACATAAAGAGCTTTTGGAGGGATTTGAAAGTAGTATGTTTAATCAGTACTGCAGTTTTAGTGCAATATATTAAAATAAATATATTCTCTTTGGTGACACTTGTGTTTCTGAATTTCCTGTGCTGTAGGTAATTAATCTTTCATATACTAGAGACCTCTTTAATGCCAGATAGAAGGTAGAAATAAGTTTCCTTTAAAAACGTAGTATTGAGGTTTGAACACATTAAGATGTGGAGCTCATATCCTGAAACTAATAGTAGATTTTCATGCTCATCTTAATTTTCAGTGTAACTTCAGTTTTCTTAGGTGAATGAAATCCAAATATACACTAGGTGGCAGTAGAAATTAGAGTATATGCCTTATGTGGCTTGCGAGCTCCAGTCTAGGGCAAAAAAAAAAAAAGTGTTTAATCAAGTTGAAAGATAAATTTATTCTTGTTATGTTTGGATAGACTGTTTCACAGCCAGCTACATCACTTTCATAGAAAATCCTTTAAGTGGGTAATTTAAAGCTTCCTATTTCAATTTTACTTATTTTTTTAGGGGCTTGGTCTTTTGTGTTTTTTGTTGATATAACACTAATGTTGTATGAAATGTATTAGAAAAGTGAAGTGTAGGGTATTTTTAATTAGTATATATTTTGTTAAAATCAACAGAGGGATATCTGTAGGGGCATAATAATTTCTTTCAATTATATGCCTGTAAATCACATACTTAACTAGGTCTGCTTCTTTTGTTCCTCCTCTAGCTCTCAGTCCCAAGCAGCGATCCTAATTTTTACTCTTTCTCTTTAAAAAACAAATTTTGGTTTCATTCCACTTTGGTCTTTAGCAATCCCTAAATCCTTATGTGAACAATTCTGTAGAATCCTTCCTTCAAATACATTTTCTTGTGCCATGGATCAGAATGTAATAACTATATCATCTTACTGGATGAAGACAACATAAATTCCTATATATCAGGCAAGCTTTGGAAGAGTGTTTTTGAAAACCTTTAATGCATGACAGTTCTCTCTACCTTGCTTTTTAGTGTTCTGTTTTCTCCTGGTTTTGGCTTTGTTTTTTTTTTAAAGTTGTTTTTCCAAATGTTTGGTAAGAGAACTTGACAGTTAACTGCATTACCTTGTCACAAAATGTAAAGTCATTTGAAACTTTTGCACTTATGTTCATTCCATTCAATTTGTAGTGCAATATTAAACACATATTTGCAAGAAGAATTTAACTGCAGCCTTCCTGCTTTTTCACTCTTCTTTATGCACTTTGCTATTTCTGACTTGTTGCTTAATAACTTTAGATATCAGTATATAGTTATATCATTCAATATGGCCTCTGACAGTTCCTGCACCTCTAGTCAGTGTTTTTCAAAGCCCTTCATCCACCCCTTATCTCTGATAAAGAGATAAGCAGAACTTTATGCAGAGGAGACTAATTCCAGCTCCAGAATGTGACACTTCATGTAAAAACAACGTTTTCTTAACTTATTCATACCATGTATTTGTTCAGTAACCTCGTATCAAGAAAAGCATTTAACTCATTCTGCAATATCTCTGATATATGTAAGAAAGAGATAACAAGATCTCAAAGAAGCTGTTTGAAGAGCCATTATGTAATAATACATTAGCTCCACTACTTAAGAGATTTGATAGGTGATAGATACCTGTTGCCCTTCTGTGGAGTCCTCCAGGTGCATTTTTCTCTCTTCCTTTTAGTACCTAAATGACACAGGTCAAAAAGACTTTGAGCTCAGCTGCCAATAATGTCATTGACACTCGGACAACTTGGCCTTGTTTACTTCCTGAAGTTCACATGGGCCCACCTCTCAAGTCTTTCAAGGTCTCTCCGGATTGCATCCCTTCCTTCCTTGAGATGTGTCGACTGCACCTCACAGCTTGGTGTTGTCAGCAAACTTGTGAGGGTGCGTCCAGTCCCACTGTCCGTGATGCTGACAAAGATGTTATAGTGCATGTCCCAATTTATGATGAACACCAGTGAGTTATTACTTAAATTGTGGCTTTGGTTCTGCTTTTCCTGTTTCTCTCCATGTTTAAAAAAAAAAAAAAAAAAAAAAAAAAAAAAAAACAAGAAAAAAAACCAAAAAAAAACCCAGGAATATATTTTATCCTAATATCTGCAAATTGAGGAATAATTTTAGTTTATTGGCTTTGGCCCTGTAGCAGGATAAGTTTTACCAATTGTTTCTGGAGAACTCATTCTCAATTCAGCTTATAGTTGCATCAATTAAGACAGAATGTCTACATTAAAGCGCTCATGGATGAAATAGCTTGTTGATACTGAATCCAAGGAAGAGCTAAGCACTGCTAGTCAGAAAGGGGAGCTAGCTTAAAAACAGAGTTCAGATCTCCCCTTAAGGCTTGTCATCTCTCATTTGTGAGTGCTGTAAAGTGTGAGGATCAGTTTCAGCTTGAATAATCAGGCAACAGCTGTATTCAAATGTCTCTTTGCCTTATAGCTTGATAGTAAACCTTTTTCCCCTTCTTCCTTTCACCCCCTCTCCTACACTGAGGAAGATCTTCTATTAACTTTAACCTATGTGCAGAAATTTAAATTATAGAAATGCAAATGAACTGAATAAAAAGGCTTCAGGCAGTACAAGATTCTGTTTCCTGCCTTCCCTGGCTAGTAATTCCAGCTTTAAGGTCTCATTCTGACTACTTAACAAATGGATTTCTGACCTAAAATGTCTCTAGTCCAATGTACGGACCCTGAGATCGGGGATTTTTTTGCTTGTGGAAATAGCACTGAAGTAGTTGCTGACTTAACGGCTCTGGTTGAGACAGAGTTTTGACAGTCTTCAGGTGAAATGGTAGGCATTTTCTCTTTGAAAAGGCAAAATAACTCAGAATTGCCAGCACTGTGACATATACCTGAAATGGAAAACCACCTCTTCTGATCAATCAGCCTTTTGCCGTTACTACAGCACAAATAAATAAATAACGTTTTCTGTGTGTTTTAACAGGCAGTGTGGTTTGTGTTTGTGTTCGGCCAGTTAACTTATCACAGATTTCAGTGTTCCTTCCTACTTGACAAGTTATTTTTAACATCTGAGTTGGCATGTAAGAAGCAAGCATGTAGACTGTTTGTTTGTTTGTTTGTTTGTGATAAATGACTGAGGAAATTGAGTGCAATGTAGGAACTGATTGATCTGGGCTCTCGCTTTCAGCTTTGGTGCTAATGATATTCCTGCTTCAGTGAGGCAACTGTGGCTCGGGGACTGACTTAATGCACACCTACCTCTGTGTTGTTGGGCCATAGTGCCTGGGAGCACGTTGATATGAGCTCAAGCTGAATGGTAGTAGAACTTAAGAACTGTGGTATGAGACCGTGAGTGATGATGTGACCGAAGTAAACTACAACAAGCAGGGGACCAGTGCAAAAAAAAACCCACATGGGTGCTGCGTAATTGCATCTGGAAACCTCTGCGGGTGGAGGGCTACTGCTGTCCTTGGAGTGTAACAAGCTAATGGCATTACTAAAGGCAGTTTAAGAAGCCCACAGTTGTCAAGGGCAGTATGCTGCTTCTGCCTGGGACAGTTCTGGTTGAAGGAAGAAATGGAAAGAGCCTACAACTGCATCCACATGTGATTGATGCTGGGAACTCAAAGGTGACTTTCAGGAGCTCTGCTGGGTGTTTCAAAAGCACCTGCGAGTGACACTCGCAGAATCGGGAAGTTGTCTGAATACTTTCTGCTCTTCAGTATTATAGGCAGCAGCACAGGCCACTTGCACTCTAAATGTACTAGTTAGTAATTGCACTTCTTGTAGGAATACTGTGAGCTTTGGGTGATGGATGCTTATAAAATAAATTATATTTCTGTAATGAATGTGTATTTGGATGTGTAGGGGGTGGCATCCTACCATAGTTTTTACAAATTTTCAAGCCTATTTCCAGTCCGTAGTTAATTGTGGTGCCTTATTGTAGCAAGTGTCCTTTTTTATTTCACTCTTATTTCCCTTTTTCTACTGGCTGAAATAATAAAAGTTATTATTACTTTACAACAGGTCAACCCTACTTTTGATGTGACTAATACTCAAACACTTGACCCACTTGTCATAGAGATTAGTTCTTCTTCATCTTTTGGTACTCTGGTAAGTTGCTTTCTGAGGGGGAAGCTGGGAAGAAGGGGGAAGGAGAAGAAAAATAAATATTTCAGGATATAGCTTAAACTAACATGTGTCTGTTTGTATGAATGAAATGTGGTTGTGTTTTTCTCAATGACTGTTTACTGCTCAGAGCTCAATATCATAACTTCTCAATTTAAGCTTTCTTTCACAGTTCTCAAGGCTAACCAGAAGATGGTGTAATAGCAAAGCTTTCATGTTATGCTACCTCATCTTATGACCCTTACCCATATAAGAAAATCTAATTATAAACCCATGCTAATTATATCAAAATATTACTGTTAAAAGTTGTGATTTATTCTCAAACATTTTTTGCAACTCTGTCTTTATCTGCAAATAATGGGAAATCTAAAGGATAGCTTCTTCATTGATAAAATTCCAACAGTGATGCTTTAATTTTTCTCCTTTTAAGGCATCTTGTAGTTCTGTAGGAGAAAAAAAAATAACACATTTCAAGACAGAATCATTGCATTAGATCCTTCTAGTGCTAGCTTTTCATATGACACTGGTATGGCATGTGGGAGGAAAGGAAGGCAGTGTTTTAACGGTAGTTTCGTAGGAGGAGAAATATGCTCTCCTGGTATGAAATCTAAAAGACGTACTGTTCTAGAATTAGGTTAAAATGAGAATTTCTTTTAGCTCCAAATCTGTTCCTGTGAAGGCACAAATTTGTATCTTGAGCAATCTTAGTTAACTATGATAAGAGTCTGTGAGGCTGAAGGGTTAAATCTTATGAATTGGCCGCAGATGTTGTTTCTGCTGTTCTATTTTACCATGAATGTTTTATGAACAGGTATGTTGTAAAGGTACTTCATAAAATTCTTCAAGATTATTTATTGAAGATTGTGAAACAGGTTGATGTCTAGAAGAAACTTTTTTTCCAAAACAAATAATTGCATAATAACCTTTGAGATATTACTTAATATATTTTAAGGTTTAGCAGTCGTGTTTTCACAATGGAAATACAGCTCTTGAACATAATTTCTGTGAAAAGTAATTTGCAGTCTTACAGAAATATCTTAAGTAGGCTTACAGGTACTGAATTGTGGTGGATATAATTAATTGGCTACCTCTCACTTTAAAATAGTCTGTGTTCATTACTTCCTGATCTTAATACTGATCAGAGTTCAAGTGTATGGTTACACTGTAATTCTTTGTTACATACCTATAAATCTGCCAATCACTTAATCTTCATTATTTTTTTATATGAAAGCAGTTTATAAAACCTTATTCCCAGAACTCATTGTGGAATTAAATCACCCCACCATAGACAGCATCCTCTAGATAGCTAATTGTCTTTACAGTTGTCTTCACTACAAAAATGTTGCTTCAGAATTTGTGCCTTTTTCACTCTGTCACTAATCACAATTTCTGCCCCCCACTCCCATTCTCTTATCTCCTCTTCACCACTGATTTTCACCTTTGTGCATCTCATCATTCACCGTCTACATTGGTTTGGTTTATTTTATTTTTTTTCATCTAGCACACTTCCATCTCCTTGCTACTTGGACTGTAGCCCTTACAACTGCTCTGTCCAACACACCTCTGTTGACACAAACCGAGAAACTATTTGCATGTTTTCTCTGCTACAAGCGTCCCTGCCCACCCCCCCTGCACCCCAGTATGTGACTTCTCAACTTTGGTAACTTAGCTGGACCTCCCTGCTTTCTAGTGTCAGCTCATCATTTAGTGTCTGCTTGCTTCGTTACCTGCTTCAGCTGATTGTGGCATTATTGCCTGTTTCTTAATTGGACCAGCCATCTAGTCTCTTTGTGTCTTTTTTTCCAAAGGCTTCTGGATCTCAGTGACTTGGACCTTTTAATTTGAAGCTGGCTCAATTTCCTTAATGAAAAGAGACCCTTTCTATAGAGGCTTCGGGTGTTCATCATAAAAAAATCTAAGGGAGAAGGTCAGATGCTGGATTTCTTCCCATCCCACCTTCACTGCTACGTTTCCTCTTGATACTGTTTGTCCTCACTTGCACAATAGTGTGTTTATGCATAATTTGTCGTTATTATTTTTTCTTAATCCACCTATAACTTGATGCTACTAACCTGTAGTCTAATTTATCTTCCTCCTCTACTATGCCTCTTGATTCCAGCCCCTCTGGGTTGCTCTTTTACTACTGTTTGTCAAAGATGGTATCACTTTTTTTTTTTCCTTCCCCTGAGAACTTGTTCACACCTATCCCAAAGCTGTTTATCTCCTTTTGGCCCAGCTTCTACTCCAAGAATACTGTTCAAACAACTGAAAATCTTTGATCAGGTTTCCAGGTTAGTTCACAAATGTCCTATCTATGCCTACTTATTCTTTTTGAAGTGTTTTGCTCAAGCTTAAGCAGTTCTTCTGCCTCTCTTAAACGTGTAGAGAGAAAAATGTGCTCTGCACTTAGATATCTTTAAGAGTTCTTTTTCAATGTCTTTATCTGTCATGCATGAAACAGCAGAGCACTAAGGGTTGGTTACAAAACACCTTGGCAAGTCCCTGAATTGCTGGAAGGAGCTAATCAACATATTTAATTTTTCTGCTGAAGAAGTGAGATACAGCCTTTCTTGGATCACTGTCTTCAGTGTTAGAGGACCATCTTCTCTGGGACAAGTAACAACATTGACATTTTCATAGAATCTGTGATGAGTACCTTAAGTATCCCTGAAATATCTTCAGAGAGATTGGAAGTCTGTTCAAAACCTCATAATGTTTTCTTGAATTGCTCTCAAAATTCCAAACAGTAAGGGACAGAGCTATAGATGTCAAGCTATTCTGGGGAAACAGGGAAAAATGTTCTCCCTAATGAGAATCTCTTCTTTCTGTTAACACTGTGTCCATTCATACTGGTCATAGGAAATATGCTATTGCTGCCTTTACAATAACTTGTGGCAGAGCAAAAAGGTATTCCTTTTTTATCTTCTGTAAAGATTTATCAATAAAAATCACAGGGAAGTATAGATTGGGAGGGATATCTGGAGTCATTTCATCTAAACGCCCCCTTAAGGTAAGGCCAACTTGGATCAGGTTCAAGTGTAGGACCCACTAAGACGATTAAGGGAGTGGAACACCTTCTTATGAGGAAGGGCTGAGGGAGCTGGGTCTCTTCAGCTTGCAGAAGAGGAGACTGAGGGGTGACCTCAATGTTTATAAATGTGTTAAGGGTGAGTGTCAGGAGGATGGAGCCAGGCTCTTCTCAGTGTTGGCCAGTGATAGGATAAGTGGCAGTGGGTCCAAGCTGGAACATAGGAAGTTCCATGTGAATGTAAGGAGGAACTTTTTCGCAGTAAGGGTGAGAGCACTGGAACAGTCTGCCTGGAGAGAGATTGTGGAGTCTCCTTCTCTGGAGATATTCAAGACCAATCTGGATGCATTCCTGTGTGATTTAATCTAGGTGATCCTGCTCGGGCAGGGGGGTTGGACTAGATGATCTTTTGAGGTCCCTGCCAACTCTTGACATTCTGTGATCTCCCCAAATCCTTTCTTCCTCAAGGCTGAACAAACCTTGTTCTCTGCCTTTTCTTGTGTATCATGTGTTCCAGCCCCCTCACCATCTTGTTCGCCCTTCACTGGACTTGCCTTCTGTCACTGTCTGCCTTCTATTGAAAAGCCCAAAACAGGATGCAGAATTCCACATAATGAAGGCACAACTATATATCGCTGTCTTCTATTCTTGACAGAAGTCTGCCTGGAGAAGATTTGAAAAAACAAATATTTAAAAATTTAACACTTTTGTGGATTTAAAATACATGTTTAGATTTAGAAATTCATTTATAATTTGGGCTTTATCTGTGTGAGGAAGTACTGGTATTATCTCTTCCTCCCACTCCTCATCTTCCTTTTTAAGGAGTTTTAATTTGTTGCCTCATCAAAACCAAAAATCCCTAACAAATTTCACACTTAAAATACCTGCTTTTGTGGGTTTTTAAAATTTTCTTGCTTCAAAGACTAAGCCAAGATATGCAGGCATGAGTGTTCATGTAGGGGTTTTGCTAGAAATCGCTTAGATTATTAAACTTTATGAATTCTAGACACCTTATCTTTTCAGCTTCTGTTTTGACTTAAAGCTGTATGGCCACTTCTCTTTGAATATGGTGAAAAAATCTGTTTTCATCTAAGATTCACACTGAGGCAACTTCCTTTGTAAGCTTAGCGAAAGGAATGTGGTCACTGTGTCAGTGAAAAAACTTCAGGGTAATCTTCAGCATGGAACTACTTTCTTTTAGATCATAATTACAAAAGTATTAAGAATTCCTGTCTGTGTGGTGTTATTGTCAGGGAAATAGCTTTGAATTGTGTGATTCACTCCTGTGGGTTAACAGAAACCAATATAAAACCAACCTGTACGTGCTTAACTAACTGATATTTGTGTAATGCCCTGACTTTTCCAATGGTAAGAGCCTTCATATGTTACAGGTGAAACAGCAACAAAAATGGTGTTCTAGTCTTTTACACTCTGAAAAGGCTCACTCCATTGAGGTCAAGGTTTGGGGGATGGGGTGGGATGTTTCTTTATCTCACTGAAGACTCTGAAAGCATTTATTCCTCTCTCCCACCCCTTCTTTGTGTGTCAAACAGCTTAATACCGCCTTTTCTGGGTAATTAAATAGGAATAACTGGAGGTGTTGTTTCCATTTGGGATGCTTTCCTCCTGTTTTTTCCTTTGATTTTACCTGTGGTGCTGAGGGAAGTTGGGTTTTTTCAAGTCAGTAAGGTAATAATACATTGGTAAGCTATGGTCCCTAATAAGCTGTTGGGAACAAGGGAAAGTTGATGATGTCTCTGTAGTTTTTACTGACAGCAGCAGGAAATCAGTGGCGAGGATCTCTAATGTTCCATCCCCTGACCTTGGTCGTGTAAACAGGATTTGGAGGAAGCAAAGCAATGTACTCTAATCTGGAAGTCAGAATGTCTGTGCTGCCTGTGAGCTGTTTGCTGTTCTTTCTCTTCAAGTGCAAGTTCACACTGACAAGAAGACATGTTTAATCATTTACAGTATTACTTCTACAAAGTTAAGACTGGATTCATTGTTGGGAGGGGAAAGATGAGGGTTGTTCATGTTTGGAGCAAAAGGAACATACCATGTTTTAAAAGAGAAAGTGAACAAATAAATTTCTTCAACCCCCAACCTGTAAAATATGTGAAAGCAAATAAGAGCATATGCAACTTTTATTCCTCAAAGGAACACACTGTTAGTGTATCTGTACTCTATTAGTAGTAGATATTTGATACAAAAAGTACAAATTCTCAACTTATTCTATAGACATTGCTTCCCCACTATGTGTTTTCAGGGTTTAGGGATTTTTTTCTGCCTCTGAGAACAACAAAAAAGCCCTCACCAAAACCCACAAACAAACATCACCCCATATATCTTGCTACACTAGCAGTTATGAATCTAAAATCTTTTCTTCCATCTCTGTGTACATGAAAGCTTGCACATGGAATAATGTATCTTCCTCCCATGGCTTAACACAACTCCAGGATTCTGTAGAAGAGGATTACCAAAGAAATTTTTATCATAAAAGCTAAAAATACTGCATGTTTTCCCTACAACACAACTTCAGATTTAACTGATATACATCCTTTCCTGGCTCCAGCCTTACATGGAAATAAACACCAACTGTCTTCAGTGAGGTTAAAGGGAGGGGTAAAAGGAAGAAAGGGAAGAATAGGGTTTTTATATATAGATCATCTCCTCTGGGGTGCAAGTCCAGTTCAGCAGGGAACAGACAGTAAAAGAAAACTCATCTGTCTTTCACAGTACACAGTGACTGCTCTTATTACTTGTTTTAGTTCATCCAAATGCACAGCAACTTGATGGATACCAAGTTTTCTTGGGACCTTGGACATTTAGCCTTTCACTTTAACTCTGATTGTTGCATGACACTCGTGGTTTTTTGTCTGTCAAAGGGAAGTTGTGGCACTTATCCTTTGAGGGGAAACCTAGAGTAATTGTCCCCTAAGAAAGAGAAGAACGTCCTGCTTGTGTCCCTTGTCCAAAGGTCAGTTGCTGATGAAGCTGATGTCTATATTGAGGAGCTATCCCACTAGTACAAGGGCTTTGATAAAAATGGATAGTTCCCAGCCTTTCCTGCCATCTTACTTTCCTTGATCCCAGACAGAAATAAGAAAGAGTTAATGGAGCAGCCTATCAGGTACTGACATTCTTCTGATTACCAGTGAACGAACAAAGTGCCAACTCTGTGATCTGAAGTCCAGATCACAAATAGCGAGTGGAATTAGGGAATAATGTGAAGGGATCTTATATCTCTGAAATTGTGACGTGTAAGTCTCCACGCCTTTTCCATAGATGAGTATACCTAGAACTCTCAAACAGGCTCTGAGTCTCTGATGCTGTGTCTTACAAAAACAGAGGAACTCAGAAGTGTCTAGTGAGAGGTGTCCCTGCCCATGGCAGCAGGGGTGGAACTAGATGATCTTTGAGATCCCTTCCAACCCAAACCAGTCTGATTCTATAGGAAAGAAAAAAAAAGAATTTGTAAATTCTGCTCTTGGATCTTTGCAGATGAGCCCTTCTCTTTTTCTAATCTTGCTCTTAAGCAAGCTCTTAACAAGCAATTTTTAAGGTCATCTTGGCTTGCAGGACACTCCAGACAAACCTTTCTAATCTTTGCACGCCGTGCAGTACAGCGTGTGGGGCTGGGAGAAGAGGATGGTAGGCTGCTTTCTCCCCACAGCCCTGCAGCTAAACATATTTCCCATCCCTCCCAAAGGCTACTCTTAATCCACCCAGAATGGCCATGAGGCAACAGACAGCCTCTTCTGTTGCTCAGCAAAGGGCCTTCCACAGAATGTACAGAGTATATGAACAAAGCATCTTATCTTCTGCCACAAGTGCCAGAAGAATGAAGCATTTGGCATACTGAACTTACTAAACTTGTGTTTTGAGCCTCTTTTGAGCCCCAGGCATGTTTGAAAAGATTTGTATATTTAATCTTAAAAGCAATATGCTTTGATACCATAGCATCAGATAATACTTAAAGATCAGATACATGGAGGTGAACTTAACATTTGTAATAAAAGGAGAACATGATCCAAATGGCCTTTGCGTTTTGCAGTGATGATGTTCTAACACAGCGTGTAACTGCTGGTTTACAAGGGGAGAACAGGAAATGTGTTGTGCCACTACATAATTAGGTAATAATACATGTCTTGATGTTCCTCAGTAGGCTTCATTATATGCTTTGAGTGAACTGGAGCTTGAGAGAAAGTCAGGTTTTCACTGGAGACAGAATCCTGAATTTGGGCACTAGAGAGTGCAAGAATATAATATTTCCTACACTATTTTTAGCCTGCTTTCCTGAGGAAATGTACCTTATGAGAATGTACTGTTTATTTCTTTGGCTCTGTCTTATCTCCCTAATAATTTTTGAATCAAATAGTTGGTGTTTGCTGTGGCTTTGTGTGTGTTTGGTTTTTTTTGGGGTTTTGGTTTTTTTTTGTTTGTTTGTTTTTGTTGGTTTTTTTTTAAATAATATTCTGCCAGTAAAGAAAAAAGCCAACAAGATGTGACACTGAATTCACTTATATTGGATGAGGCATGGACTAGCTGTCACCACAGCTAGTCCATGCCTCATCCTGCCCTGTGAGAGTGTCACAGCACACACATGGAGGGAGCTTGAGTTACTGCAAAGGTCAGGAGAAGGGACCTAACAGGAAAAAGTCTGCCCCCTCAGCTATATAAAAGATTAAATTTCAACATAGCATTTCCTCACAAGTCACATTGTTTAACTATGTTACTTTTGCCCATAGTGACACCATTAACAGAAGCTATTGCTGGACTATTGGTAGTGTTTTGTAAATTCACTGTCTTCCTCCAGCTGACTTTTAAAAGTGACAGTACCTTACTGTGCATAGGTTCTTACTCATGGTAACTATGCAATGCTTCAGGGATGCTTTTCAAGTTGGTCTGTGTTGATATATTGTTCCTTTAGCAAATCAGCACTTTTCTGGAAACTAAGAGGGATGGAAGTTCCAGGTATTATTTCTGTTTCAACTTCCTGAGATACTGTAAGTGTACACTCTGACCTTGTCTGCCCAAGCAGTGTTTTCCCCAGATTCGGCTGGGAGTCTAAGCTGTATTCGCAGTTCTCACAGCTGATTCTGCAGCACGAAGAAAATGCCTGACAGCTATCAGCCCACGCATCCAATAACAACTGGTTCCTTCCTCTTCCTGGGGAAGAGTAACATCCTCTGAGAAGCGTCCCCTGAGGAATGCAGCAACAGCAGCGGGCCTTTCACACAGGAAATTACTATGATAGCACTTGTAGAAAAGCGTTTCTGTCACTTGGATTGTCAGTCTGTAATGAGCTTCCTGCTGACCTAGATGATGATTTACTACTGATCTAAATGCCATTTGTGAGTCATTTAGTTTAATGGAAGTTAATGAAGTTAGCATTCGGTAGCTCTGTTACTCTGTAAACACCTGTTTCAATTTTTTTTTTTTCATGCAGCAGCACAAGTTTTGAACTTATTAGTGTTCTCAGGTCTTTAATAATTCTGAGATAGCACATTGTGTGGGACAGAAATGACGGAATGTTTAGATTAGTGCATCGTGTGTGACTCCTAGAGAAGGTTGCAAGGTTTATATTTTTGTTTATCTTAAGTTGGATAATAAAGCTGAGCTACAGATCAGGCATGTCAGAAAACAAGATGCTTAAGTGAAAATACTGCCCTTGAATTACCCTTTGTTCTTAAATACCACTGGAGTCTTAAGTTTAGCACAGCATGCTTGCAACTGTGTGGAAGAACCTTGGATGTGAAACATATGCATAAAACCAACATGTTACTCAATATGGTTAATGCAAGCTTGTTACAAAAGCAAATACTTCAATACTGTTTAAATATTTTCTTCTTTTTCCTTAATGACAGTGCTTGAACAAGTAAATTCCATTTATCACTTAGATTACAGTGATATCTGAACCCAGAGGATGCTTTCTGCCTAAAAACTCGTTTGAGTGTCTTCCAAATATATAAATTGTTCTAATACACCACATTTCTCCATGCAAACCTTGCTGCATTGCTATCTAGTTTGCTAAGAGTAGTTACTTGCTTCATGTGAGATAATGGAAAAACTGAGTCAGATAAAAAATCGCATAGGTTGCTTGCAACAAGACAGACTTTTCAAATAAAATTCAGTAGCAAGGGCAAAAATGTTCCTTCATCAGATAGATGTTCGATAAAGGAAAATCTTGAAAACATCTCTGCTTGTGTTTTCCACCAAAATAGTTTTGGAGTCAGATACTAGCTAGGATAATGCTAAAGGATGATCTTACAGTCATTTTAACTTAACAACTGGTTTTGCCTTGTTAATCCCAACCCAGTCAAATTCCCTGATCTGCTCAGCTATCCAGACACTAATAGCAGCACAAAGAAAACAATGAGAAAAATATTTGGATATTAGGTAGGAGGTTAGTGCTGGCTGTAACCTAAATGAGGTTGACCAATGTCCACGGAGTCATGTATCCCATGGGATTGTGCTATAACATACATAAGTTTGTTACATTCATGACATCTCTGAACATCTTTTTTAAGATGCAATTGAAAAATCTGTGCAAATGAGGTGGTAACACTGGATTCCTTTTCTTCAGGCAGTGGTGGTGATGGACTCAGTTATTTTCTTTTCAAGCTAAGAGGATTCAGCTCGTTTGCTTCTGTCTGCATGTCTAACCTAAGGTAACCAAGACAGAGACTTTGAGCACTGTAAAGTAAAAAGCTGCAAGTGTGAAGCAGTTCATGGTTAGACATTAGTGTGTCCATCTGTAAGGAAATACTGGATTTCATTGCCCTTATGCATTTTACAATAAATATGATTTGGGAAAAAAAAACCAAAGCTGTGAGTGTGACTTACACCATAAGCAGAGATAAATGGCATTGCTGCTCTGAAAAGCTTTAACTTTGGGGTTTTTTTTATCCACTCACAGTATGATATGCTGGTCATGTCAGCTTGGGTTGGTGGGAGGGAAGGAAAGATAGGTGCTGTTGTCTGGCTTATTCAAACTGCATGTAGATCGTACTTCCTGAGTGCTAAGTATCAGTTCCACAGCGCATGTCAGGTACCTGAGGCGTAGGCATTGCAACATAGCTGTGAGTTGACTACTGCAGTCTTTTTATAGAGGAGTAAGATCCTTTTCTTGGACAGATTTAAGAGAATTAATTACTTTGTCCATAACCTTTTCTTAGATAAATCAGTATCAAATGTTCCTCACTGAAAAATTTACTTTTCCAAGCCAAAGTGTATTCTTATAGGTGTTTCCTAGTTTTTTACACATCTTGGGACAGGAGTTCTGTGTCCAAGCTTCCAATTTGTGCTGGTGGCGTATACAGTATAATGTTACACCTTGCTTGGTAGTTTCAACCAGTTATAGCTATGTGTAAGAAGTGACTGTAATGCTTTGCTCAATAACCTTACTGCATCAAAGGTTTATCGTCCTATTCAGTTCTATATTATGTCATCGTAATTCTTTTCAACAACTCTGCTTTCTATAGTGTATTACTTTAGACTGCCTTAATCTCTGAGGTCTTACGTGTGTACTTAAGGTGGTTTTTGATTTGATGTTGAGTTGAATGATTACAGATTTCCAAGTAACCCTGACTATTGTAGCTTCCAGTATGCCTTTTTGTGTCCCCTGTAAATTGGGTCTTCCTGATCGCTGGTATGTTTTGCGTGGGACTGAAACAAGAACAGATTACTTTGGACTCACTAAACCCAAAATAATTCTTTAGTAATCTTGTGATTTAACTAGGTTTGAAGAAACACTAGCTCGATAATTGACTTCATGCTGCATTAAAACCTAAAATATGTTAGTTAAATATGTAGCTTGCATATTATGAATTAAAAAAGAATACTTCTATCATCAATGATTTGACTAAATATTTCACAAGAGAGGTCTTCAGCTTGACAGACCATTCCTTTCTTCTCTCAAACTGTACTGATTTGCTTTATATTACTTTAAATCTTTGCTGCATATGTCCCACATCAGCTTTTCAGCATTTTTCCCTGACACAGTTCTCAAGCTGACTGTGACCTGTGACCGCAGAGTTATCCTGTTTATCCTTTCTAACTATTGATGGAATGTCAGCTTCCCCACTCCCCTGGTATTTCTCCATTATTTTGGCATATACAAAAAATTATAATCGTTACCTTACTTGTTATTTCAGTACCACTGAGTTCAAACTGTATAACCCAAGAATTTAGATATATTTACATACTGTGTAAATTGTTTAGCAGTCTTTTTTGTACAGTTGGAATAGAAAGTATTTTGCCAGAGATATAATTGCAGCATTTATTATTTTCTGAAATGAGGGATAAAAATACTTCATTAACCTCCTTAAAGAATTTCTGCATCACACTTTAACACCTTTAGCTATTAAGTATGCCATTGCTAGGACTTATTTTGTTCCTGATATTTGTAAAGTACAGATAATCCTTGAGTGACAGAAATTATGTAGCTTGCCTTCCTACAAATCTGTTTCATAGCTGACTGTAAGTTTTTATTTGAAGTTTTTCCCTTGCTCTGAGGTAATTATAAGTTCTGTTTCTCTCATACGATTCTCTGGTCTCCAATAATGTGTAAACTTATGCCAGAGCCTTTCTCCCAGTGGGAGTAGCTACTGATTTCTTTCCTTTTGCTGGCAATCTATCTTCAGGAAACTTATGAAATCATCTCCCTCTAGGATATCTCTTCCTCCATCAGAAGCTCTTAAATCTGCAACAAATTCAAAACTTAAAAGTGAGGTGTGGTGGCAAGCAGACAGAAATGAGAGCATCGGCATTGTTACCTTAGGAAAGTGGGTTAAACCATCCTTTTTATTTGTCCTGGTTCTGATGGTTCTGGAGTTTTTGCTGAGGCTTTCAAATATCCTGGTCAGCTGTGCTCCACCACTTCTCATTTATGGTCTTTTGCATTATTCTGCCTTTTACAGTTGTGAAAAGTGACAGTGTCTTTTATCTGTGAAGGCTGTAAAATCTCAACGGGAATTTGGCATTTAGGACTGGAATGCCAGCTGTTGATCTGGGATTATAGAGCCAACTGCTTTTGTCTTCATTGTCGTTTTAGCATCACGTATGGAGCATGGCAGACAGTAAGGTTGTCTCGCCTTCCATATCCCACCCACTGAGTGTTGCATCTCCAGATCTTGGACTAGACCACTACTGATCATCACTAACAACATAAAACTGATTACGTGTTGCTTTGTTCTTCTGTGCAGTTGCAAGCACATGAACACCTGTAACCAAAAGAAATTAGCAAAGGGGATGTAATAGCAAGATGTTCTGCTTCACATGCCTTTTTCACAGTTGTGTTTATATTTCTTATCTATATCCCAGTGGGTAGTATTTAATGCAGTTTATTAATGCTAATTTGACGGAGTATTTAAATATTATTTATATATCTTTCAGTTCAGTCCTATCCCTCATCCAGCTCTAACTCACACAACCGAAGTATTTAGAGAAATGTGTTTTACTTTCAAAGAAAGTGGCACGTGCCCATGAGCACAAGGGAGTACAAGTACATTTCAAAGTTGGAACCACTGTTCTTAACAGGAGTGTCCTGTATGTGTTACGTACTTCACTGATCTCTAGAATGGATTTGTGTTAATGTTGTCTATTATTTTCCCTGAGATACAGGGACATAGATCACAGGAAGCACCAGGAGCATTGGAGAAATAATACATCCTCTGGTAGCTTGCATAGACACACAGTTCCATAAATTGTTGTTATCACCTGGCTGCGGCTGGTGGTGGTAATAAAATACAAAGTAATCTTCCTTTCAGAAGTTCTTGTTTCCACTGTCAAAGTTTCATTTCTGAAGTTTCTAGTATTAGTACAAATAAGGGATTTTTATTTTGTTTAAAGCAGAAAAGTTGTAAACAGACTGCAACTGAACCATCTCTACAAAGCAGGAGGGCTTTAACTTGAATCCATGGTGATTCTTAACCAAATTTCTGTCCTTTTGCTCAGAAAAGCATCTAAACTGAAAGCCAAAGAAATGGAAAACAGGAATAGAATAAACATTTCTGGTTTCTCTTTGCCCTGGCCTAACTAAATGACCAGATTTCTGGAACAGCCATATAGTAGTTTATGAAGATCTAGTGCCATGAGCAAGTTTTACCCTGGCGCTTCATCTCCAAGTTGTACACATACTGTGGCTTTCAGTGCTACTTGGAGAACATACCGATGCTTCTGTTCTGGTGGCCAGTAGTCAGTCATATTAAAAGAATTCTTTTTATACCAAAAAGAAACAATTGACAATGTAGGGGTGGGTGGTTTATTTTGGTGGTTGGTTTTCTTGGGTCAGGACTTTGATTTCATACAGGAATATACTGAATTGTGCAGACCTGTGAAAAGAAAATTGATTTTCAGTACTGGTTGAGACTGTGATGGTTCTGATATGGATTTCACTAATACAGATATGATTCCAAAACACTTTCTGTACACTAGAGCAATAGGAAGGTGAGTTAATGACAATGTGCATAATTGAGTTGCCATATTTTTTCTCATTTTGAATGCACAGAGAATACTAATATACAAAATAATTTAAAACACCCCAACACCAAACCCAAGCGCACGACAAGTGCTATTAATGTAGCAGCAAACATAATTATGGAATGTGTGCGGAAAAATTGCGTGGGTTTTTAACAAATTAATTTAAACCTGGGTGGATGAATGAATAAAATATTACACTGTGACCACTGGAATTTATTATTAATCTTCAAATGGTAAAACCGTTATTAGCGTTTTCCACTTACTTTCCTCTTTTTTTTTTTTTCTTTTTGTTTACACACAGAGTTTTAAAGTTCAGTGTTATAGGGAACGGAGCTATAGTTTTATTTCTGTTCTAAGGTAGTACAACATGTATGCATATATATGGAATATATCCATGTATACATACACACACATAGAAAAAAGTTGTGTATATATAGAAGACATATAAAAGTGTATATATATAGCTCCTTTTATTTATATCCTTATATTCTAAGGAGGTACAGTTTGGGTCTTTACTGCCCTAAGTGACATGCTATTTTGTTGAAAACTCAAAAATTACATTATTATTTTGTACTAAACATACATTAAATGAAGAGATGTGCCAATCCACAGACAGATGGATCTTCCTCTTCTGTGCAAAACAGTGCTACACCATGTGTAATAAAGGAGTAAACATTGGTCTCCTTTCCTGTGAACTATGTATCAGCTTGTAGTACCTCTGCTCTTCTGACCACATAAGCATCACTGCAGAGAAAGAAAACTATAAGTGGAGTTTTCTCATGTACTAGGAAAGTCTGAAAAGGTGAGACAGTGATCAGTGCAGAACACTAAGATATGAGCTGTCATGGACACTAGAACAGGTTCCTTTCCTTCTGCTGCATTCACCAATTGCCTCTCTGCAGCTTGGTGGAAAAGGAACCCTATAAGAATAATGAGGCAGAGCTGCTTCAGGTTGTTGCCTCGTAACATTTATCCATATTTATTTAAAAAAAAAAGTCAACATGATTGTGGGTGTGTCAACAGGACTGTGGATGTGACCAGTGGGATATTAAGAGCATCTGTTGAAACATAAGCAGAAAGGTTTTATGCTTTTACTTGGCTAGAACATAACCTGTATAAACTCAGTTTTGTCAATGTTTATGCTTCTTTTTAGAATTAAACACAGTAATGGAAGAAATTCACTATGGGAGATGTTGTTCAGTTCCAAAATAAGAGATTGCTCCATGAGAATGGTATAGATGAAGGATCCCTCTCATACCTGAGGTCTGGATTCAGTGATTAAGATCTCTTTTAGTACACTCCTGTGAAATTTAACATCAACAAACATTCTTGGAATTGTAGCTCACAAGTCTGTCACCATCCCTACCCTCCCCCCTGCCCTGAGTACCCAGATTCAGAGTGGTGTTGCCATTTATCCCATGCTGACAGTTGGTTA
Source organism: Heliornis fulica (assembly GCA_013399135.1). NCBI lineage: Eukaryota > Metazoa > Chordata > Aves > Gruiformes > Heliornithidae > Heliornis > Heliornis fulica. Next base: position 632,499 of record VXBZ01010974.1, on the reverse strand, counting down.
CCTCCAATGGTTTGTTAATTTTTGTCACTTCAGGTAGGAAGAGATTGGCTAGAATACAAATACCAAATGTCAGATAGGGAGAAGATGAATCTTTAGAGCCTGGTAGCTAACAAATTGCTTAAGCAATGAAACCCACAGTCTCCGCTTATTGCAGAGAGATTTTTTTTTTAATTGAATTCTGGTTTTAATGAACTGGCAGAACTGCAGAACATATTCTTCATTCAGTAAGGTGTTTATTTTGGTTTCCTCCAAGTTCCAGCTGTCACAGCCCAGTAGTGGGAGAAAATTATGAAGCATTTCAAAATAAAGCTATTAATAGTAACCATAATGCTTTAACTAATTTTTATCGTTCTTGAATTCCTTTTTCAATATAGCCAAGCAGAACCTACCTACCTACCAGTCTTATGTGCCAACTTACTTAGCATTTTAATTGGTGCTGAACAATGTGTGTGTTTTGACAGAAGCTTGTAATAGAACACTAATTAAAATAAATTATTTTTCAGGACTATAACAGGCATGTCAGACCACTCTAAAGTTAACATTTCTTGCTTATTTGTATTCAATTCTCACTTTCTCAGTTTCTACATGTCCCCTATTTGATTCCTATCACAGTAAATTGTAAAACTCAACTGACTTGAATACAAAGTTATGCTACTGCTGCTAAAGCAATTTTTTGAAAATCCCACCTCTGAACTAAGCTTAGCAGTGTGGAGTTTTGCTTTCACCTGGGCAAACTACACAGCTTGTCCAAACCCTCAGCATATTACTGATGCTGAGCACTGAAATGGCTCAGCACAAACATTTGCTTCTGTCTCCAGATATTAAAGGAAATCTAACATAAGCACATAAATTTGACTTTTCAAGGAACATTTTGAAGCTTCATTTTGTTCTTATGGAAGTTTACTCTGACAAAGTATCTGATGTTCTTATCAAAACTTTCTTTGTCATCCTATTTTGGAGTAGCATTTATTAACAAGACCCTTGGTCAGATGCTGAGGATCGGTGTCCCTCTAATACATAGTAATTTATTTCTTTTTCCTGGCTATAGTCAGGGGATTTCAGTTCCAATATTGGGCATATTTTATTTTTTTAAATAATAGTAGCATTTGGCTCTGGAAAATTCTTCAAGCAATCATGACAGCCCTGTTAGATTTAACTTTGGACTCTATTATGCTGGAGATTGCTAACTTAATGCTTTTTACTGTTTGATATTTTCTAGTGAGTAATTTAGAGGAGCTTGTTTGGTCCATGGAAGTAGGAGTAAAAAAACAATGGTATTTACCTCCTCTAGGGAACCTGCTTTGGCAAGGGTGTTGGACTCGATAATCTCTTGAGGTCCCTTCCAACCCCTACAATTCTGTGATTTCGTGGTATTTTTGATAGTCACCCTGTCATGTCTTATCACCTCTTGCTGTTAATCTTGCGAGGAAGGGAGGTCAAATTTGCCGGATGTCAGCTAACAAAAGAAGATTTCTTTGTGAAATCTGTGTGTGGACATCCTGCACGTCCTGGCACACCCTGACAGGAGGCAAGCTATGTTTGTCTGCGCAACAAGGTTTAGTTGATATGAAAAAAAACATTGGTACAGGTTCAGCTATGCCAACAGAAAGGACCTTCTCTTGGCTTTGCCTATAACTCTGAAAGAAGATTGTGTGTGGATATATATGGGTATGTATGGGCTGCCAAGAACTTAAGTAGTGCTTCTACAGCAGGGGGCTCTGCTGATGTATGGTGTGTATGTGCACGTAAGGAGGCTCTATGCTGGGTGTCCTGTGCAGCAGCTCTCACCCTTGGGAAGCACCAGACTCTCGGTCTGTGGGACTGGAGCACAGTGACTTTTTCAGCTTTCTGCAGGTTTTAGGAGGAGGTTACTCACATCTTTCAATCCTTCTTGTCCTGGAAGAATGTGTCTTTTCAGGATTTTGTCTTCGGTACCTTTTTTTGTTCGTTCCTCTTGAGAGGTGGGGTTTAAGACAGAAGTGTGTTTCCTTAACTCTTCTCATTTATATACAGGGTAACTTGATGAAGATTAGTTTTGCCCCAGTAGGTTAAGAGACACTTATCTAAGAGAAATCAATCACACATTGTAAAGCATTTTGTTTAGATTGAAAAATTAAACTTAAGAAAAAGGGCTTTGGTTTGGTTTCCTAGGAGTAAACATGCCTTCAAGAATGAGAAATTCCTTTGGTTTTATTGAACGATCTCTTTTCATTGTAAATGAATTTTGAACAATACCAGTGAATATAGTAGGTGACTGCCAACCATTTGAATGAGACAGATGAAAGTGCTCTTGTATATGTTTTAGGACTCTGCACAATAAATCATACTGTTACCAGCTATTGTTTCTTTCTGGAGTTGTTAGACTTATTTAGCTAGCTAGTGGTCTAAAGCAGGGACTTTCAGTGAGTTCCTTAAGTATAGGGAAGAGGACAGAAAGAAGCCATGAGCAGACAGTCCAGAAGAACAGCTGTCATTTCTCTGAGTAAGTATGTTTCTGGTGAGGATGCTGCGTTCCTCTCACTCTGAGGTAATCCTCCATGGATTCGATGCCCTCTATGAACCTCCACAATCTCCTACTTGGAGTGTAGGAAGTTTAACCGCATGCGAGGAAAGTCCTAGGCAGTTTTTACCTCCGTTTTTATTCATTTGCATTTGTGGTATCAAATATAGCAGAATATTCTGTTTATAGTATTAGAAAGGAGACTGTGTCCATATAGGGTTTTGCTGTCATATTTCATTTCTGGTATCTATTTAGTTATGTTTCCACTTCCCATTGCAAGTATTCCTCCTGCCCTCCTTCAACTCTTCCCTGCCCTAGTATGGATAAGAAGTTCAAGCAGAGTATGTAATACTACTTTAATTGGGACCCTATATGGGTAAAAACAAGTCATCACTTGAAACTTCAGCATTGATTTTAGCTATAAGATGTTCCCTTGCATGTGCTCACATGTAGTCCAAAGTAATTTGCCTAAATTAAAATTGGCTACTTTTATTTTTCAACTGTGAATGGTGAGAATGTTTCTGTGGTTTCATGTTATTTGGCCTCAGCTTTAGAAAGCTTCTTGCTGAAGCTGAAGATATATTGAAGATCATTTATGACCTTCCTTTACCTATGTTCCATAGGGTACATTACATTATATTCTTAGTGGATGTGGTGCAAGTATTTTTATAATTTAGGAAAGTGTCTGAACTGCTTTATTTAGAACTGATCTCCTGAATGTTTCTCACCTTTAGAAATCGGTGCTTTAATGATTTCTGTCTAGTTTTTGTGGGATGTTAATGGCCTTCCTATGTATGTATGAATGAATGTATGTGTCTGTCTATCTCTCTGCAGTATTACTTGATTTATGGGGGAAAATCCTCTGTTTTCTCTAAATGCTTAAAATGTAGTTGTTTGATGATAACATGCTTGAGGAGGCTGTGGGGGTTTTTCTTCCTTCATGGGCTGTATAGTTATTGTATTTAGGTACTGTATTTAATTTTAAGGGTTAGGTTTATCCAAATCTAGTGGAAATAGAGCATAGCTATTCATTTTTTTTGTATTCCCTTACTGAACCAGACTCTGAGTGTTCAGGGAGCTATTGATCTTAGAAATTAACATCAAAGAGCAAGCTCTTTTTTTTTTTAATCTTTTTAAAGTAAATTGTAGATACTGCTGATAGTCTAAGAGTTAAGAAAAATATTTTGGGAATATTATTATTTTTGGACTTGATGAACTCAAATATTTGAGGACTGATATGAGGGGGGTTTATTGGGGAAATATAATTAATTTTTATATTTCATTGAGAAAATAAGGTTTATCTTTGGCTCTTTCTGTGTTTCCTTGACACAAAGGAAATACGGGGAATGTTTTTTATTATGTACACGTAGAATCGCAAAACCATCATTGAACGTGCACTATTTGCAGTGTTTTCTCAGATGATCAGCAGCAATATGGGGAAAAGCTCATAGCAAAACCACGAAGCCAGTTTCTCACTATGTGTGTGAAAGAACACTTGTAAAGCATGATATGATTTCTTTACATAAAATTATCTATTCAGTATATCTTGAGATATGCCCGTGAACAGAAGAGTCTATTATTTCATGCCATCACAGCAATGCTAAATTTAACATAGCCATAGTCTGATAGTAATAAATAAATCTGATTAATTAGACCATAGCTGTAAGTAAAGCAGGATTTGAGTTAATTTTATACTGATACTTTTAAATTTTTTAAAACAAAAAAAAACCCAGCCAAGTTAGCACTGGTTTTCATTGTACTATACTCACCTCATGACCTCTGTAATCTCAGGTAGCTTCAGGTTGAATTTGTTGTTTTAAGAACATAAGAAAGTGCTATTCCATTTTAGGTGTAAACGCCCGTTTTGCTAAGGAATACGGTCTGGTAGTCTGGCTTCCTTTTTGGACGTGAGTTTGTGTCCTGACACCACTTCTCATGGTCAGGTTCTTAAGGATGTGCTACCCTTATGTTGGCATCGGTGCTGGCAGGGAAGAGACCAAATATTTCCTTGTCAGGTTGGATGAGGTAGACTGACATGAAGTGTGTTTCAGTTTTTGTGTTTAGCTTGGGCATTCCTTTAAGACTTACATGAGGAACCATGAAAGACTTTCAATTAAATGTGAAATTTGGTGTTCTGAGTTGTTCTGAAAGAGGTCTGGTCAAGCTAGAAATTCTTGGTAGAACTTTGTTTTAGGTGCTCTTCATAATTTATCTGTATTTTACTGCTCGAATGCATGCAGAATTTTAATTGAAATTTGCAAATGAATTGTACCAGACCTGCCTCATCAGACAGCAAGGGGCAGAAAGCTGCCTTTGCCACATGGCAGGTTTTTGCTGTGCTGATTCATGTGCGTGTGAGAGGAGAGGAAATGAAGAGTGCTGTCACCAGCTGAAACTACAGGGAAGTTTTCTGCAGTAGAAACTGATAAAACAGATTGTGGTTTAACATACTCAGTGCTAGCCTGATCAGAGTGTTCTGTTTTATGTGGATCACTTATTGACTCAAAAAAAAAAATAATTTCAAAGCAAGAGACGTGATCTGTGAATAATTATGTCCTGCAAAAAAACAACAACGGAAGAAAAACATCTCCCAAGTGGTTCGATTTAGCATACACAAAGCGAACCATTTTCATTTCAGGGTAGGCTGAAGGAACAAGATGGAGGAAAAAGCAGCAATAATGATCGTACTGTTACTTCTCCTGAGAAACTTACCATCATTTCAAATAAGTTAATATCAGAAGAAATAAAGGTCTGGTAAGGTGGGAGACTGCTCTTTTGTGCCTTTGCTCTTTGGTCTGCTTGAGCTTAATGCCCTACTTATGACTAATTGTTTGTCATTGTTTTAATCACAGCATCAGAAATGTTTCAGTATTGGTAGGCAAATGCACCATGTGTTCAAAATTTAAAGGATCATTTTTAAAAAGCAGACTATGCCAATTTTTGTGATTCATTAGGAAGCTTACCAATGTCACCTTTTCATATAAGCCAATCTTAATTATAAGATCATTAAGACATTCATTTGGAAGCTGCTGTCTGTATTTTCTGAATTTGAACCTCTTAGAAGATTGAAGGCTAATAATTCCCAGTTGAATGACAGAGACTTTTTCACATTTTTTTCCTTGAGGAAATTTTTTTCTCTATAAATAAAACTGCTCAGGCATCTTTATATATGGATACATTTTACTCAGATTCTATTATTACCCATCATGAAGCAAAGGAGGACTGGGATGCAGTGTTTGTTTCTGTCTGATCTGGGAATGCTTCATGGGAAAACATTTGGGAATAGGCAGAGATGATAAGGTTATGTGTAAGGATTTTTCACAAATGGATTAAGTACCACCCACAGAGTTTTGGCTATTTTGCTTGAGAGAAAACAAAGATAAGCAATTACAGTTTGCTGTTTGTGACATCATTTATACACTAGATTTAATTTTCTGCTGAACATCCGCTTGTTAATGTCATGGTAATAACTTCCTATTGATTAATTAAATCTGTTCCTTCTCCTTATTTGTAACTTGCATGAAGTTGCCCAAATGTGTGTCCATTTCATTACCAACAGGCTGTGAATGGATACAGTGTACTATACGTTTTAGTTTCCTTTTCAGCTTTGTTCGGAAGTTACAATTTTAAATCGATTGCCACATTCAGATTTATTCTCTCAAAATAAGCTACAGCTCTAAAGTCTTTAAGAATAGTTTGGGTTTTTTTTAATTAAGAGGCCTCTTTACTACATTGCTGGCAACAAAAAGAATTGTTTATGCATTCGTAGTATTTAAAGTACTTCAGAAAGGGGCTAATTTGAAGGAAAGGGAACATCTAGTTCTGGAAAATCTGTAAAATAGGCTGTTGAGTAGAAAGAGTTTCTTCAAAAAGAACTTTTTAATAAAAGATTATGCTGGATAAAAATGGTGGACATGAACTGGTGGGTATCCAAAAGTAAAGAAAAACTGAGACTTACATCACTCCTTTATAACAAGGTTTTGGCACTTGTGTGTTGTATTAGATTTCAGCAGTTCTGGACCCTTAACTGAGCTGAAGGAGATTGTACCTTTATGTACTAGGAAAGGTTAAAATACGAAGGCGGCACCTCAAGGATATAGCAGTCTGACAACATTAAAAAATCTCTACCAATTTCCAGAATACAGTAAAAATAACAATCATTTTGGAACAACTTAGGCAATTTGAAGATTTGAAACTGTCTCATTTCCCTCTTACTAATTTTGAAAGTTCAATTATTTGCTTATCTGCATTAGATCTTTTCAGATTTGACAAACATTGAGACATTTGCCTTATTTATGCAAGCAGTTTATGTCATGTTTTCCCTATATATATATCTCTGAGTATGTAACAGAAGAATCTCAATTTCCTGCCTAACCCACTAAATTATAACAAGACTTTTCCAGTACTCTGACTTGGCAATGTTAGTGGCAATTTACTGAGCAACAAAGCTTTTTTCACAGCTTATTTGTCTGATGCATTGAATTTTGGATCAATTTTACTGTAAGAAAAAAAACAGTGAGAGTTTTAGTAGGTTAGCATTTGCTCTGTTTACCTGAATTGACAGTTTTCCTTCTCAGGTTGGAAGAGTCTATTTAGGTTGGCTTTAATAGTGAAATTTGTAATCACTTTGGGAAGCCTTAAACTGAAATTTCTACTTTATTCTCAATCTGAAGTACAACAGGCTTGTTTGAAAAGAAAATGAAAAACACCAACCTCAGGGTAGAACTGTTTTTAGAAGAGCTTGTCAACATCTGATAAATTCAGATTGTTTTCTTCTCCTGCTCCATTAATTTAACTCAAAATCATAATACTTCAAATCATAAACAGTAATTTTAAAATTTGAATGCCACTGAATTTATTTTTTTTTTATTTTAAGTACTTGGGAATTAACAGATTATCTGTAGGAAACTGAGCTTGCAACGCAGTATGCCTTTAAGTCAAGTCAGAGAGCATCAGGTGAAGTTTTGCCTGTGTTATTTAATTACTTGCTCCATTCAGACTGCAAGAAAACATCAGTACCCGTAGCTTTGTTAACATTAGACAAACTACACTATGTTTATTTCCAAAGAGGTTATTGATATCGGTGTCTGGAAAGATGTGGGTTCCAGCCTGGGTCTCTCTTGTCCTTCTGGGACTCACATCGTTATTCCCTTTCGGCGCTAAAGAGTGTGAACCTCAGGTGGGAAACTCTTGTGTAATTACTTCTGAGACCCCTGTTTCTTCATTAGGTTTGCATAAAATCGGTGAAAGGTGCCCAGATTTTCAGAGGACACGTACAGGTGTCTACAAAGAATAATTGCACAAGTTTACAAGTTTATCCTGCACCAACTGGCTCTTTTTTCATTGACACTTTTAACCTCCCCCATCAACAGTGTGTTTATAAGGCACGTGATAACCAGGGAGTGTTCCTGCTGCCCTGCAGAATCACAGAATACACTGAGTTAGAAAGGACCTATGAGGATCATACCTGTCTTTCCTGCAACAGGTCCTATCCATTCTGCCTCAAATTTTCCTGATATTTGTTGCAACTTAATCAGTGAGCCTTCTACCTGTCAAATGTAGCTAATTGTGGTTGAGGTTTGGAAGCTTCTGGGCAAGCAGTCAACGTTTCTGTGATCTCACCATCTTCCTATAGAAACCTCACTAAGAAGTCTGTTCAGACTTTCCTCTTGTGGTTAAATACAAGGTTGTTCTTCATAGTACGATTGGTTCTAAGACAGGAATTCTTTAATGGATAGAAATATTTTTTCTTTAATATTTGACTGCCAAATAGAGCTTAATCTTTTCCATGCTCATCAGCATTTGAAACTAACTCCATCTTGTGATTTAGTAAGCATCCCAAAAAACTTCCGTTAATTCTGTTTCCAAAGGACCTCAGATGTAACTTGGTAAATCAGAAATAACACAGTGAATCTGAGCTCTTGTAGGACTGAATGAATGGTATCTCATATAACAAAATCTGTGAAAGGAAGATACGGACAGTCTTAAAATGAAATAATCTATATGGGATACATTGTGAACCAGAATATCCTGAGGTATTCGGAACACTTTCTTTTGAGGAGGTCTGACACTTTAAAGCATGGAACTAAAGTGAAGAAAAATTAAATTTGGAAATAATTTTCTGCCTACCTTGTCCAAAAATGAAACCTTTTGTATTCTATGTCATTTTGTGCTGACGAGATTCTTTAGAATGTACGATTCCTTGGAATAATTTGAAGTGGACATCACAAGATTTTTTCATATTGAGAAGGAATTGAAATTCTTGCTCCTGGGGAGGAAGATCTAATTAAACCGTCTAGTTAGGAGTGGGGAAGTTCTGGATTCAAATCCTTTCTCATGTGGAGTTTCTATTCATGTTATGCATATATATATGAAATATGAAGTCTTGCATGGGAGTAGGACTTACCAGCTCCTGTCTGAGCATCCTAATCACTGAACTAAAGCCACTTGGTGTTACCTGATGGCAAAACTCAAACAGCATGCCTGGAGAGAAGAGTAACCTTTACGCCATTGTCTCAAGCCCTTACAGGGCAGCAGCCTGGCTGACAAAGCATTGCATTATGAGCCATGAGTCTGAGAGGGCCAGTTCTCTGTAGTCCAGTGCAAATGTTGCAACCAGTAGCTGTAGAACAGCATTGGATGTTTAATGTTTGGAATCTGTAGTTCGATGTCAAGCACACCTTTTCTCTTTTGACACAACCCAGTATCAATACAAATCGCTGATGGATTTCAGTATCAGTTGTATCAGACCTTTATTACTTGACAGATTCATTTGCATAGATCAGTCACCACCTCTTTTCTAGAGGGCTGAAAGGGAACTGGAAGTATCTTCTAGTTCATTTATCTGTCTCTTTCATCGTAATGAAATCAATGAAAGTGACTGATCACACAATACTGTGGTGCTGTCAAACCCTGAGAAGGGTTCCATGTGGTTTTCTAGTGTTATAGGTTGAGGTCTGAAGTATATGCGTGGGTATTTCCCCATAACCCTATCAGCCACATGCTTTCCACTTCATGGGTTCTTGCTTGAGGGCTGAGACCTCTCCTCCAAGAATTTACCTGCACAATGACACTTTTAACACAGAAACGGTGGTGAGACCTTCTTCTTTGTCCTCCTCTTCCTAAAATACACAACTCTATTACAACACTACAATCTCTGCTGTCAGGTATTCCCCTCCTTAGACCCATGGTCTTTTGCTAACTCCATGTGTGGCATTTTTGTTTTGCTCTTGTGCTTTGCTGGTAAAAAGAGAAGCCCTTCCAGATAGACAGTGGACACAGCTCGTCTCTTGCTTAGCTGTCTCCTTGATGTACATGGTCCAACCCCCGAGTTTAGGGAGGAAACTTTTTTGAGAATCAGCAGCAGTGAGTCCAGGAGCACATTTCCTGAACAGAGCACATTTGCTGGGCAGGACTGTGCAGGATGGCACTGCAAACTTGGTAATAGTATCGTGGATAACACAGCAGTGTAAGTTTCTGATAGTATTGATACGATTTAGTATTACTTATATTTTAAATCGTGACATTGTCATAGTAGTAGTACTTCATCCATTGCTCTCTGATTCAAAGGCAGGGACAACTACATATAAATCGTTCTTGACAGAAACTCATCAACATTCCTAGGTAAACTTGTAAAGGTTTGCCAGTAATTCTGCCTAGCTGATTATTTTATAAGGCTTAAGGGATTTTTTTATGTTTTGTTTTTAATGGCTGGCAATGATTTTAAGTCTCTTTCTCCTGAAAATCTGTTCACCTTTACAGCATAAATATATTTTGGGTGCTCTGTAAATATTCTGTATTTTAAATACATCAGGTAAGACTAAAATTTCCCCTTTGCATAACTAATGGGTATTTTCATCACCTGTCAAAAAATTTCAGAGGAACAGTTAAATTGTAACTAGATCATTCAAAATTTTTATTTTGTAAATGTGCATATAGGAAGTATTAGAGATAATAAAACTTTAGAACTTTATTTTTGTGTAAAAAGAAACTAAAATTATCTGCAGGTATAAGAAGTTTTCATAACATTTCAAGTCATTAATAAATCAGGTAAAGTGTTGTTATGAAGGATGTCCTAATGAATTAGTGGTGATTTAACCATTCATGACTCAAAAGCGCCATTAAGAACTTCAAGGCAGAAACAAATCCAGAAGTGATTGGGAAGATCATGCTTTCTCACCTACCCCTAAAGCAATGTTAATATATCAGAGTTATTTCTCTCATAATTTGGCGTTGTGTGGGTTTTTTTTACTGTGTCCTCATCCTGTTTTCTGAAGAAATCAGTTTCTGAGAAAGCAATGCCACTGAGTAAACATCGAAAAACTACTTAGGTTTTGGTGGTGGTGTTCTGAAAGAAGAGGTAATTTATATCAAACAAAGGTTTCATACTATGGGGTTGGAAGGGACCTTTGTGATCATCTAGTCACAAATCTAGTATGGATTTTTTTTATCCATATGACTGCTGTGAATGGATTTCTTTGTGAACTAGAGCTATTTTTCTGAAGAAGACTCCAGTCAGCAACACTATTTATTTGACCTTTAATTACAGCTCTAGTAGTACAGCATGTTATTTCCTAAATCATATTTACCCAAAACATGTATTTTAAGACTTCTGAGGTTTCTATCTTGAGTAAGAACAAATTGAAGTGTTAGAAATTGAACCTGGTACAAGAAGCAAAGGCCCGTTTGTGTGTGTGTGTGTGTGTGTGAATATATTTTTTTTTTTATTAAAAGCCAAAGTTTTCTGTCTGTCTTTTTGTATGATTCAAGTTAAATGAAGAAAAATGCAACTGAGTCTTTAAATGGTGTTTCTGTTTTCAAGGATGATGTCAGCAGTAACGATCTGCAGCATGCCCCTGCTTCAGTCTTGGCAACAAGTTCGAGAAGGAAGTCAGAGAATGAGAGGGAATCAGCTGTGCATTATGTGGACAAGCAAACAGGCATCACCCCCTCCCTGGGTAATGCTTTGGAGAACATTGTAGAGCAGCTGGATGTTTTAACTCTAGTAAGTATGCAAAACAGGTAAAACTTGCGCCAGAAAAGGATAACGATGTCAGTGGGCAGCGCACACCTCCCCCCATCCCTCAGGAACTATGTTCATAAATGTGAATATTAAAGTCTATGGGGTTATTTTGAGTAGTTATATAGTCAAGTGACTGTTTTGCTTTTTTCCTTTCAGCAAATATTGATCGTATTGTGTTTGCTGAAGTGAAAGCTTCCTCCTACATAATCTGCTACATAATCATCACAATCATAAAGATTGTTGTTGTATTGTTAACTCTGGGTGAGAAGAATCACTCTATTTCTGTAGTGAGATATAGTGTAGATTTGCCAGAAGCCAGTTGTTTAGCAGATACGCTCAGATCCCAGCTGGAACCGTCGTGCTTTAGCAGGGGATGAACAAAGTAAATTGGCGATGTGCCACTAAATCCCTTTTCAAACTTAGTGTTCAAGGTGGTGGCTGAGGTAGGAATCTAAGCAGTGGAATAATTCTGGAATAATGTCAGTGGAAATGCACAAATACCCATCTCCATCAGTGAATCAGAGTTGTTTGTTTGCAAATGTTGAACGCTTCTTTTTCAGAAATCCAGATTTAGGCAATGGATGTGTTAAGATTTTACTCTTGTTGTCCATTGTATATTAACATTAAACTAAATCAAAAAGGGGCGGCTAAGAGTTGGATTTTTCCTGCATTCTTTTACATTGGAACAGGCTGCCCATGGAAGCAGTGGAGTCTCCATCCCTGGAGGTGTTTAGTAGACACTTAGATATGGTGCTGAGGGACATGGTTAAGTGGTGGATGGCAGGTTAGGGTGATGGTTGGTTTGATGATCTAAAGGGTCCCTTCCAACCAAGACGATTTTATGATTCTATAACATGTTAACTTGGAAATAGATTTTGAGAAGTAGGCAGAGGGGTTGGACTAGATGATTTTTCAAGGTCCCTTCCAACTCCTAACCTTCTCTGATTCTATGAATCAGTTGACAATTGTTTGTGTAGTAATTTGGATTAAAAAGAAACTGCCTGTGTCAGGAAACCTACATTTTCTGATAAAAGTAATCTCTTGGAGAGTGACTTAATAGTTTTGGGTTTGGGCGAGGGCGTGTTCACTTTTGGGGGGGATGCCGTAGAAGTTTCTTTTAGTTTTTTGGAAGATGTAATTTAGAGTCACTAGTGATAGCTGTTTCTCTACTGAAATATGGATGCAACTTGCAGACAGTATTTCAGATTGATTTAGATATATATGCATGTGTATATTTCTCTCTCAAAGAAAATATTTTGTGAAAGCAATTTTAAACCTTTAGACAATCTCCATAGATACGAAGCCATTATTTTTAAATGCAGTTGTAAATAGTGGAATGGCTTAGGAAAAGCCATCTTATGACATTTTTCTCCTACTGAGTTAAAAATTTCTTTACTTGTGTTACTATGTCACACACTTTTATAATACTGTGTGAGCAATATAAAACCAAATTGAAATTACTGTCCTCTTCATACAGACTATTTCAATTCTGGAACAACGTCTAACTTTGACTGAAGATAAACTGAAAGAATGCTTAGAAAATCAGCAAAAAATGTTACTTCAGGGAAGACAGGAAGAATAAAAGATGAAAATTAATTGTATTGGTAAATATATTTCATATATTCACTAGGAAATAAAAAATGTTACCTCATTTGCTAAAAGCAAAAAAAAATTAAATTTTAAAATCATTCTTTTTTACCAAGTCAATGTAATAAAACCTGAAGAAAAAAAACACCACGTTTTTAACATTGGTAGCAAGCAGATATGCAGATATTCTGGTTAAATATTTAATATAGCCTAGCTAAAAGGAATATTTTAAAAAATCATTCCCATTGAAGGTTGTAGAACTCTTATTTCAACCTAGTAAGATCTTTGAATGTGACTGAGCAACAAACTACATATTTTTAGATGAATAGCAATTATGGGAGTGCACTGTGTAGGCTTTTCACCTCAGGTAAGGATTGTCAAAATAGTATTCTTTGTGATAAGGCTCCATTACTTAAGCATCTAAATTAAACAATACCTAATTAGCCCTAACTACAAAAATGCCAGAGGATTTTGTTGTCCCTTACATACTCTCTGATACTTTACCAAAATGTAGTGACAGCTACCTTTTATCTTCTAAACATTTTAATGATGATTGCACAAAGGTGTAAAGATATTTAGTTACAAATATGAAGTCCCTTAAACTTTGTAGCTCTAATTGCATCTGTGTGATTCAGCTGCAAGACCAATGCAGTCGAGCACTTCTGCTTATCTCATTCCCATCAAAATTCTTTCTTCATATTTGGAAAAATCAGCTTCATACAGAATGTATTTGAACCAAATACAAAGTGGTGCAAAATCTGTATCATAAATAGAAAAGATCATTATCATCCTCCAGGGACTTCCACAGGTGCTCAGGCTTTGCATGCTATGAATGTTGCACATCAGTTGCATTTGAAACAAAACAATATATTGGGAAAACTTTGCAATGTATGATGATTTTAATTTTATTTTTAATAAAAATGCACATTTTACAAAGACTATTGTAGATTTTGTTTAATAGAAAACATCTGTGTGTCTTTATGTATACCTATGATTTTTTTTAATGGCAATTGCAGAACACCTCTTGTAAATCCACAGTCAAAAGTAGGCAGCCATCTATTTCTACAACTTCACATTTTGTACATTGAAAAATAGGACACTTGAAAATGGCAGTGGGGGAGGGGCATTTTAATCCAATTCTGCAACTGACTGTTTATAGATAAAGCCCATTTCCTAGGCTGAACCTCATTAACATCAATAGAGTTCAGCTTAAGTACAGAAGCTCACTGTGCAGACAGTACTGCAGTTCAGGCCAAAGCAACGAGCAGTCAGGTCTTTCTTTTATTTTTTTTTTTTCCTTTTCTCTCATGGCCATCACCTTCAGATAGCCAGGCATCACCCCACTTGCTCGGTAACCTCTGAATTTTACCAACAAGTGCTACATATTTTCAGTTCAGTCTTAAGTGGTACTTGCTCATTGAAAAGAAACAGCCACTTATAAAAAAATTTAAATACAACTTTTTCCATGTGACTATATCCAAGCCACAGATCTTTTTGTGAAAAGATGGTCTTACACATCCGAATGGAAACAGCCTGACCTTTGATTATGCAATTGTTTATAATGCTATATAGTGCATAGTTATGTAAATACTGTTAGGTCACATGTACTTCACTTTATGCATTTGCAAATATTCCTTTGGTCTTTGCCATTTCTTGGCTCCATTTGAAGGCAAAAAAACCCCATGTAGCTATTAAAATCCTTTGTTTCTTGCTTTCTCTGGGTGAACTATATATATATGCATGTTTTTAAACTCTTTTTTTTTAATAAGCTTTTCAGAACTATTTAACCACAACATTTGGAAACTTAATTCTGTATTTTTTAATAACATTTGTGATGAAAATTTCCTTTTTGCCCTAGCTCCTATCACTAATCCTTCCTTTTCAGTACCTTCTCTCTGGAGCATTTACTCCTTAATCCAGTTTATTTCTCTGCTGTTAGTGAATCTGGTGAACCAACATCACATTTCCAAGTTCAGATATATTGTTGTCATTCTGTCAGGTGGTCTGTTATTATTGACACTCAACACTTGGGATGTCTGTATAAGTAGAGAGAATTGTCTGAGAAGAGACAACTACAGACAGATCGGTCAGCCTCACTTCCATCCCAGGAAAGGTGATGGAACAACTTATCCTTGGTGCTGTCTCCAGGCACATCAAGGATAAGAGGGTCGTTAGGAGCAGTCAGCATGGTTTTACCAAGGGGAAGTCATGTTTGACTGAACAAATAAGCCTTTTACGAGGATATAACCAGTAGGATTGATGGTGGTAGGGCAGTGGATGTGGTTTTCCTTGACCTCAGTAAGGCATTTGACACCGTCTCCCACAGCAACCTGGTGGGTAAACTGAGGAAGTGTGGTCTGGAGGGTAGAGTAGTGAGGTGGATTGAGAGCTGGTTGAAGAGAAGTCAGAGACTTGTCATTAGTGGGACAGGGTCTGGCTGGAGTCCTGTAACTAGTGGAGTCCCTCAGGGGTCGGTACTGGGACCAGTACTGTTCAGTGTATTTATTGATGACCTGAGGGAACAAAGTGCACAGTCAGCAAGTTTGCTGATGACACCAAGCTGGGAGGGGTGGCTGACACACCAGAAGGTTGTGCTGCCATTCAACAAGATTTAGACAGGCTGGAGAGCTGGGCAGGGAGAAATCCAATGAGATTGAACAAGGGCAAGTGTAGGGTATTGCATCTGGGGAGGAACAACCCCAGGTACCAGTATAGGTTGGGGACTGGCCTGTTGGAGAGCAGTGCAGGTGAGAGGGACTTGGGGGTCCTAGTAGACAGCAGGATGTCTATGAGCCAGCAGTGTGCCCTGAAGAAGGCCAATGGCACCCTGGGGTGTGTTAGAAGGGGAGTGGTTAGTAGATCAAGTTCTTCTCCCCCTCTACTCTGCTCTGGTGAGACTGCACCTGGAATATTGTGTCCTGTTCTGGGCACCTCAGTTCAAGAAGGACATAGAAATTCTTGAAAGAGTCCAGCACAAGGACAGGCTGAGGACAGGCTGAGGGAGCTGGGTCTCTTCAGCTTGGAGAATAGGAGGCTGAGGGGTGACCTCATTAATGTCTACAAATATGTTAAGGGCGAGTGTCAGGAGGATGGAGCCAGGTTCTTCTCAGTGTTGGCCAGTGATAGGACAAGGGGCAATGGGTCCAAGCTGGAACATAGGAAGTTCCATGTGAATGTAATAAAAAACTATTAAACTATTTAACCGTGAGGGTGACAGAGCACTGGAACAGGCTGCCCAGAGAGGTTGTGGAGTCTCCCTCTCTGAAGACATTCAAGACCAATCTGGATGTGTTCCTGTGTGATTTAATCTAGGTGATCCTGCTCGGGCAGGGTGGTTGGACTGGATGATCTTTTGAGGTCCCTTCCAACTCCTGACATTCAGTGATTCTGTGAGGAGGGTGGAGGTATTTTCCTTAAGGTGTGATGGTTCTCCTAAAACAAGCACAAATAACAAACTCAATATTTCTTTTTAGGAACATCAGTGTGTGGACTAACAATCTCATTCTCTTGATCCATATAATTTCAAATAAATCTATAGAATAGAAAGAATTCCTTTAAAAACACCTGAGGAGGCAGGTTAAACACTTGGAAGCATTTACTATCAGGTTAGTGCTCTCACAGATAACTGGTGACTTGACTAATTTGAATTATCTCTCGGAGCTGGAGGAAGATGATTGCTGTGTAGTCTTAGTCATGCTTCTGGACAAATAATTCCATGGATCTTTAAATGCTTGTGAAAAGTTTATCTGTACTGCAAACTGTGGTGGAGTTGTAAACATGCTGAATTACGTTCCTGATGCAGTCCAGCTTTCCTCACGCAAAGTTCCCCCTCTTGATAGTGACAGTAAATAGGACACACTCTTGGAGAAAGACTGCTTCCAGCATCCAGGCCAGATGCCGCAAAAATGGCTCAATTAATTAAAAAATACCACCAATGACAGAATTACATGCAGTGGATCCCCTGGGTTTGTGGGAGAGAGAGAGAAGGTGGCAGCAAGAATAACCTTTCCCGCCAGTGTCACTGGGAGGCTGTCTCTGGAGGAACCCACCTTAAATTCCTGAAGTTTCATAGTGTTACACGGTAGCTCAGCAACTCATCATACAGGCTTCTGCAGTCATTATGAAGCAAAATCACTCTTCCAAACTGGAGGAAATGCTGTCAGTTGCTACTGTCTTAAAATTTATTTGTAATTGCCTTAGTGGAATTTAATGGAATTTTTAACTCGAGCATTACATGATGCTGAAGTAATAAAGGTGTTCTTCTCGGTTTGATTTTGGATGGCAATAGGCGCTTCCTTTGGAAGTACATTTAGAGGTTCCTAATTACAACGGACACCAAATAGGTAAGTGTTGCAATGCTGGACCTTGAGGCACTTTGCTTTTTCTTCTGAACTGAACCTACTGGCTTTCAAATACCAGGGCAAAATGAGACAGAGACGTTACTTAATGCCATTAATCTAGTGTGCCTTATTAGGTCAACCTGACAACTCCACCTATTCTGGATTTTCTTTTTTTTAGTTTTGGACGTTGCCTCATTTTTGGTTCAGGTTTGCATGTTTTTTTTAAACACTACTACATTCTCACAAATGTCTTCAGTATATACTGATGACACTTCATTAAATATACTTATGGGTTTGGAAAACCAGTTCCTGGAGGCAAATATATCTGAACAAAATTCCACATGTTTGAGGGATTGTTGTTTCTTGCTTATACGTGTGTAAGATAATAATTCATTGTTTCTTTATCATCATCTTTATGGTGAGAAACCTAAACTGTAGCTTTAAATTTTGATTAAACTGATTTTGTGACTAGAGAAATCATGGCAGAATAGGTTCTCCTTGCTATTTTAGGGTGTCCTGAAGAGATCCCTGGAGCTTGAGGGATTCCAGAAATGCAACTTCCCACCTTTATTTTATTTTTATTTATTGAAATAAATAAATAAGTTGCTCTATTATAAACACAGAGGAATTTTTTTCCTTCCTAAAAGTCTTGTTGCAACATCGCTGAATTATTTTCATGGCTATATCGCAACTCCTGAGTTTTTCCTCCCAGTGAGGGTAGCTGGGACCTGAATGTATTTCCAAGGACATTGCTTTATGTAACCTGTTTACCTTGTAAGACTTGTAAAAATCAGAAATTCTGTGCTCTTTGCCCTAAACAATTAATGAATATGTATGTTCACATTGGATCCAGGAACAGTATGTTTTTGTCAGAGTGCCCCCTCAGGGACTTTTGCACGCTTCGGATGCATAATACAATTGAAGTCGTTTCTTTGTGAGAAAATGGGTTAATGACTTGCCAAAAGGCAGATGTTAATTGGAAAAAGTGCATACAAGTCCTTTTCTTTACAATGCATATAGGTTGCATTTGTTATGACTTGAGTCCAAGAACAGGTGCAGTTTCAATTGACGCAGCTAACAGGATGTGCTGAGTACACTCACCAGTTTCACCAGATATTTTAAATCCAGTAGAAAAAAAAATGAGTTTCTAAGCTAGCCAGTGAGTGACAAGCAGCATTTATTACCTGTTACAGATCATATTTATAACTTAGTATTGAACTAGCACTTAAACATCTTAATAACATGAAAATAAGGTCTTTGCTTGCTTAATGGTATTGAGGAAATTTACTGGTGAACACCAAGAAACTTTATACAAGACAAATTGTGTCATCCCTTCCAGAATATTTATTTTGCAAGAGAGTCAGCAGTTCTAGACAAGATACCACCAGTGTGGTTGTAAGTGCAACTTAAAGCAGAAAAAATTGCTTATTTTTCACTAACACATTTCGTCCCACAAAGCTACACAACTCCATGAAGGTCTTCATCCCACCTCGCATCGTTTTCCCTGTCTTCGGGAAAAAAATCGTAATGAAACAAGTGGAAAAGAAAATTGTTTGGGTGTGTCAGGGTCAGAAGAGCTGCTGTTTGATAGTTTTAAAAGTTTGATTCTAAGGGTCTCTGGAAATTTCTAGGCTACTCATGAGTTGGCTGGAGCAGGGATGTTAGTTTGGATCCATGTGCCTAACCTCACCTCTCTCTCTTGCCTGGGGAGGGCTGAATGTGAAATCCCGCTATCAGGGAAGCAGCAACAACCTAGACCACTACAGGAACATCGGGTTCAGGAATCCCCTGTGAGCTTAGGCGTTAATAGGGGTACTGAGTCTGCTGGGCACTGGGGTCACACACTCTTCCCATGCCTATAGCAGGGGGAAAAACATCTCTGGACGCCTGAGGCCTCAGAGCACTTAGGGAGACAGCAGGGAGATGAGGGCTTCAATGCTACAAGACAAAGGATTCTGCAACTCATAGCAGTAATTACATTTGCAAGTCCCTTGTATGTCCTGTGCCCTTACAGACCCAGATAAAACTTAGGGACCCAATGTGTCTTCAGAGCTGCTGAAGAGGAAGAAACTGCCAGAAGAGCAGACAACCTGTGGCTATCTTTTTCATCCTTTTGTGCTTTGCTTTGTAATGAAATAGTGCCTTTGTCTCGAGTTTTTTTCCTCCTTCTAATCCCCAGAGGAAATCCCTTCGGAGAGGTAGAACGTGAGGACAAAGAGAAAGTAGCAGGAACTGCCAGTCCCCGGGCTGGAGGGTGTCACTGAAGCCTTCTATGGCCACCGTGGTGGAAGCAAAAGGCTTATTCCAACGCCTGTATCGAAACGCGTTTATCTCGTAAAATTCAGAAGAAAATTTATAAGCGTGTTTGCAGGGGTCTGCTGTTCATTTGGACTTTATGATCAAGTGTCATAGAGACACAAGTTTGGGGAGACGTCAGAGCCATAAAATCCCTTCTCGGATCTGATAAGGATTCAGGTGAGCTACGTTCAGATGGTCCTGCCGCTTCGTGCTGCCTGCATCCCGCACCTCTCAAAAAGAAACATTGAAGATACAAGGCGCTTGGGTAGTAAAAAGGACAGAACACTCCTGGCTGCAGTTCTTCCTCGTGAGAGCACTTGTTGGACATTTTAAAATCATTATTTTTATTAATATTTTCACCCTGTGATATATGCTGGGAGCACAAGACCCAGAACTTCTGATAGGGACTAAAAACAGCAACGAGAAAGACGAGATGGTTGATGATAGTTTCTAACTATGCCCACGTTTTGCACTGATTGCTGAGGGTATTCTGCTAAAATTAAGTGATACTACAACTAAAAGTTGATGTTGAGCAAAAGTAGGGATTAATCTGTAAGACTTGAAAATTCTTGTACTTCACAAGGCCAGCTTTCATTTCTAAGAACATTTCATAAATGTAATAAGATGCCATTAACTTTTCAGTTAAGCAGTGAGTGTAATCAGGCAAAGTACAGTAAATTATAATATTTGATTGTATGCAACTGTACTGAGTGGTTTCAGTCTGTGCTGATGTCTCTCTACAGCTCCATTGCTAAAACACCGTCAGCTTTTGTGCAGCTTCTGCAATCTACTCACTATAGACCCAGCCTATAAATAGCCACATCATTGAAAGACACTGAGAGGTTCATCAGAGAAGTTGTGACAGCATCATTCGAGCCAGGGCTGATATAGCACCACTCCAAATTGCCAAAGACTTTCAGCATGTGGGTAATACTAAGCACAAAGATGGGCTTTTTTGGCCATGCACCAGAGTAGATGCCCTTCTAGTCATCCCCGTGATCAGTTGCAGACCCTCACAGGGACACCACAGTTCTTGCCAGCTCTGGGTACGAGGATTTCTTTCCAGACAAAAGCACAGCCTGCAGCGCTCACGGTCAAGCTGATCTTGTCCCAGGCCAGAGCCGGGATGCAGCCAGGGTGTATGCTGCAGGCTGTGGCCGCAGGACATCCTGCCCAGTGTACCTAACCGGCAGTGCAGACGCAGCCAGGGAGGATTAGTCATCTTAAGTCACACGCCGGCTAAGTACTTTGCTGACTCAATAGGAAGTCGCTGGCTGAAAGCAGTGGGACTTCTCACATGATTTAAGTTACATGCTGAAAATGTCTTAATCTTGTGCGCTGCATTCACATACCTGGGGTGGCAAGGAAAGCAAATTTGAATAGTGGCTGGAGGCTCTTTTCTTTTGAAGGTACAGGGAAAACAAATGGAACCATTAGAACTTCAGCTTCTGGTTACTTTATATGGGTACTTTGCTATTTATTGCATGGCTATGTGAATCAGTGCCTCCCCAGTTCTGGCTCTGGTGCTCAGGTAAATTAAGAGAATGCAGAACTGAGTCCTCAGTTTGTATGTGGACATGAGCATTCGGCCTTCTGAGGTCTGCTTTGGAAAAGATGCTAGAAGGAGAGAGGCTTCTAGTATCATTCAAAAACATTTAAAGAGGAAATATCCATATATATATATGTATATATATATAAATAAAACCAATCTCAGCTATTCAGCTTTCCAAATTGTGTATGTTTTCTACAACTCTTTCCTCTAGATGATCAGGTTAGCCATTTTGAAGCGAGAGAGTTATGCCCTTGTTACATAATCTGAGCATTGCGACGGAATTATCCATACTTTTCTGTGTGATGAAACAGGGAGAAATACAAAACTAACAGTCTGCAATATCTGCAAAATGTTGTTCGGAATGAAAGATAATGGATAAATGATGGATACAATAAAATTACTCCATCCTCACCCAGCATCTCACCACTACTTTTACATCTGTGTACATTTTAGGGGAACAGAGTACACATTGTGACAATCCCATCCCTGGAGATACTCAGGGTCAGGCTTGGTGGGGCTCTGAGCAACCTGACCTAGTGAAGATGTCCCTGCTTACTGCAGGGGGGGGTTGGACTGGATGATCCTTAAAGGTCCCTTCCAACCTAATGTATTCTATGTATGTTTCTATGAAATGCTCAAGGTCTTGTTTTAAGATTTGTCCCATATAAGTAATCACTTACAAAACCATATACGATGTGGTCCATTAATGTTAGCTGTGACACACACACACGGAGTTTCGTTTTTTTTTTTGTTTTGGTTTTTTTTTTCTTAATTGTATTTAAGGAACAATTATGCCATAAGAAACCCTGTCTGGGTGGTTTCCAACAGCACAGGTTTTTGTCAGAGAATGCCGATTTGACGTAAGCAAAATGTTTCGCAGAAGTGTCTCTGTTTGGATGAACTTCCGATGGAACACAGGCAGTTTTCCATCACAAGCCCGCCTGATTTCCTGCCAGCTTGCCTGGCAGCTCTCCAGGCTCCACGGCTCCAGGATGGCTCTGGACTGAACCTGTGATTCTTCCTGACTTCTTTCTTATTATTTATTTTGTTTTGGGTTTGTTTTGGTTTTTTTTTTTTAATTAGAGGGAAAAGGTCTTGGGAGAAATACACATTGACTCTGCTTGGCTTTTTCTGATTGTTCAGCATTAGGTATTTTGATACTAAGGAACTCCCACAGCACAGTCCCTTGGTTCATTATGCAGGAGATCCAGAGCAGCTTTCCTCCCCTCCAGGGAAGCTGCTCAAGTTAAACTGCCCTAGACATGAAATATTTTTCATACCACTTCATTTCTGAGCGTTTTCAGGCGACTAATACTCTTTCTTGCTATTTTCTTAAACACCCAATTGCACCACATTCTCTCTGAAGTAGCAGTGCCCTTCAGCAGTGTCTTCTTCACTTGCTTCTACCAGGCCAGTTTCTCATGCAGAGGTGGCATCAACTTCTCCAGTGTCTTCTGGGCATTTTTGGCTGCTCAAATTGTGGATGTGATGTGGTTTCTTGGGATGTTAAGCACAGAGATAAACCCTAGAACGCTGCCTCGGTGGTGGGCTGCTTCTGCCTTGGCTGCTGCTCACTGGTTTATCTGTCCCATCTGCACTTGGAGACAGAGATGTGATGGTGAGTGCCAGTTGTTTCTTTTTTTCTCTTTAGTGTAGTACAGGACCCTGTGTGCCTGGGATCCGGAGGGATCAACAGGTGAAGTAAGCTGGGGATCACAGATAACTTCTCTTTCACTTCAGGGCTCATGCTGTAGGCAGTCATAGAATCATAGAATTGTCTTGGTTGGAAGGGACCCTTTAGATCATCAAGTCCAACCATCACCCCAACCTGCCATACACTACTGAACCATGTCCCTCAGCACCACCTCTAACCACCTTTTAAATACCTCCAAGGATGGAGCTTTATCTGTCTTTGTACTACTGATTCTCAACCTCTAGCAACCTCCTACACAGCTTGTTCCTTCAGCCCATGAGTTTCATCAGTATGTTAATTGTGTCTGTGTGCTTGGGTTTGAGAAACATCTGACTGTGAAGAAGCATTCGACCAACTATGAGAAGATCTGGTGATAAACTCTGGAGGTAATTTGGTCTTGGTGTTACCAAACAGCAGGACCTAGCTATCAACATCATCTTAATATCCTCTTTAAGCATTGTAGTATTTATCTCTTTTCTTTTTTTTTCCTAGTTTTAATTGTATTTTAATCATATCAGTTTCAACGACACTTTCTCAATCAGGAAACCCACTACATCTGAAAGTGGTTGGGTCCAAGAGGCTGGCGCAGCCAATGGGATCAGACTGTATTGCTGTTACAACATGACCAGGGGCTACAGATAAGAACGGGGAAAGAAAGGGAGGTGCCTTGGTTTCATTTTCAAGGCAATGCTGTGAAATGCTGTGCCTTTCCAGATGCTGAAAACTCCAAGGAGAAGAGGCTTTAAGTTTTATGGCTGGAACAGGCAACACCAGCAGAAGCTGAATGCAGGCACAGAGAGACATAAGGAGGACAAACATGAACCCCGCTCTGCTTAAGTACAGCCTCTGGTAATTAGATTGAATGGTCTTCCTGAAAGGACCCACAGTTTCTGCCTCCGCCTGCACTAGAGCTCTATCCTGCCTATACTGCCTGTCCTGCTGCATCCCGTCAGTTCTCTGCTTATCTCTTCCTCTCTCTGTTTTCACACTCTCTTCTCTCCCATCCTTTTCCTCTGAAACAATATTTTGCAGACCACAATTAGTGCACTTGGCTGAAGCCTTGTTGGGCACATCAGGAAGTTTTCTGGATCACTCATGGGTGGAGTTTCCCAAAAGCCTCAATTTGGTATTAATGTTGTATAAACAAGGAGTCTGCCAAACCCTGAACAGTGTGAGGCCACCTCAGAAACGTTGGGCCTCCTTGCACATTTCTCTGGGTACCTCATGAGAGAGAGGCACTGTGGCCTCCCTCCACGGTCACACAGTAAACAATTACCCCAGGCATAACCTCAGTGAGCACCAGGAGGCATCTGCCTCTTGTTGTTCACTCATTTCTCTTGATCGGCCTGAAGCGTTGGGACCGGTTCTGTTCGGTGACTGCCTGTCCAAGCGGCCATTAAGAAGCCATCAGAGTAAGACAATTAGAAGCACAAGAATATTTTCAAAGTTGCATGTGAATTACCGAGCTTGTTGCTCTCATGGGATAACTGGCTGTGTGAAATGACATTGTTTGCAGAAGCTGTGGGATCAAGTTGGAAGTCATGCACTGTCTGTGAGAGGATTTGGGGTATATGTTACAGTTCATGCAGCACCACTGCGGCTGGGCATGTGGAATCACCTACCTCATTTGGGAGCCCTGGTTAGGAAAGCGGTGGGCAAGGGCTCCTGTAGTTATTTAAACTGCAGACTAGGAGTGGCACAAATAGCCCTCACCTCCTACATTTCTTTTTGTAAGAGGCCATTCCCATAAATCTCCCAACATTTGAATGAAATTTTCCATGCTGGGTAGCCTTTCCAGAATTTATATTCCTATAAATTTTCATCCTTTTCAAAGAAGGAGATAATATCTGACCCTCCCTTTGGACCTTTGCTGGAGACCTTCTGGCATCAGAAAGCATATGGACAGCTCATGTAGGAGACATTTCTTCTGAGAACTCAGGCGGGGAGTTCACTTAAAGCCATCGGAGAGAAAGACCTGGGCCAGATAAAAAACAAATCAGATAAAGCAGGACGGAGACTAGCTCAGTTGTTTCACTTGTTCAAGGGGCAACAGTCAATATGGTGAACCTAAAAGTGTAAAGTACACCTAGGGAAAGCTATCTGGAACTGGATGTTAAAATCATTTTACTAAAGCAGCTCTTGAGAATTGAATTTTATCTCTGCATCTGTATTATCAACCTGGCAGCTGTACTCTGTGTAGGAAGCAGTGGGATGGAGTTGTGAAAAGGCTGGCAAGGAGAGGGATGTAAAACCCAAAACCTGGAGTCTGTGAAGTTATAAGCAAATGATTTGAATTCTTGGTTTAGATCTGAGAGATAGATGCTACAAGGGAAAAAGTGACTGAGTTTGAAGCACGAGAAAAACAGTGAAGAGCAATGTTGTGATTATAGGTCCAGTAATAGCTTTTATATCAATAGGAAGATGGAGAGGGAATGGCCTTGAGAGGGAAACAATTAGCTCTGCATTATAACTGTGAAAGGCAGAAATGTGAAAAGCTGCAGGTGAGGCTGCCTGCCACCCTGCCCAAGAGTTCTGCTATCTATCTAGCCATGGTTTTATGAGCTGTAGACCATGTTTATTTGTTGCTCTTCCTATTAGATTTTTCAACAGTGAGTACATCCTTTTGCATTTTTTAAAATCAATTTGATGCTTGCTGATTGATTTGCCACACTAACAATCCTCTCCCTCTCCTGATCCATCCAGCCCCTAATGAACAGCCCATGCTGCCTTCCTCCCATGTGTTCACAGTCCTGCTGACTCCGAGGCATTTTCCAGCCTCCTAAGTACCCCGTGGCATTTTCCTCCTGCCTTCTCTTTGCCGGTGGCGCTGAGCAGGTCTCACCTTGGCTGCCATGCCTGCTGCTCTGTTGAAGGCAGAAGGTCCTGCTCACCTTCTTGATGCTGCTCTGTGTGTATTCCTCAAGCACGGGAAGCTCCATGCCTGAGAAAGGTGGCGCAGCATCAACAGAGAGCCGACAAGGTTTGATGCCCTACAGAGTCCTGAGAATGCCTCACCTCAAGCCATGCCCGCTGCTCCCCAGTTTGTTTGTTCCCAGAGTCCCTGGCACGATGCGCAGTGTGAGAGGAGACAGGGCTCACTGGGGAGCGCCCGGTCAGGGTCTGGAGCAGCGGCTTCAGGTACATGGAGGGGCGAAGAGAAAGGCAGCTTACTCAGTGAACTAGAAATTCCCACACTCTGCTGTCAAACTTGCTTGCTCACTGGTGTGGAAAAGGGAGGCTGAAGAGAAGAGAAATGAATTTGAATGCATTTTAATTGGGATTACGGGCATATGGTGTGGCACATTTGTTTCCCTCTTCCTGCTCTGCAGCAGGGCTCTAATACCTTCACACATTTATCTGCCGTGTCAAAGGGGGTCTCCCCCCTCCTCGGGGCCATGCTAACAGCTTTCACTTCACTCTGAACTTAGCCAAAGGGACAATCACGATTTTCAGAAAAAAGTGCAGCCAGGTTGCACAAACCGATTAAGCAGCTCAGATTTATTTCTGTTAAACTTTTCAGCTGCTCTTGGGAGGGCGTTTGCTATTTTCCAGCAGCAGAAAGGGATGGATTCAAGCAAAAGAGTGGACCTGATGCCCACTGTACCACATGCACATAATTCACCAGCAGCAGGATAGTTAGGTTTTATTGTTATGACAGTATATTTAGTGTTTTGTAAAAAGCTGCTTAGGGAGCTATTTCCCTTGTTGTACAGCAGTTTGTTAGCTGTAAGATTCAGGCATAAGCCTTTAATTACACCTAGAATATCTGCAAAAGCAATTTCATCTCTCTCCCCTGCCTCATGCAGCACCTCGGGATGCTCTGCATTTGAATGTGAACAAGCCACTGTTTAATATGGCCTTAAATTATTATAGAAATGTTCTGTAGCATCCACAGGGAAAGCCCGCTCCCATCTGCCCTGCTCATTTCTCACAGTTGCTTTGGGAACCAGGGCCAGTAATCACAGAAATTTTGTTTAAAGGTTAAGCACAGAGTAGTGCTATCGTCATACACTGTGCAAGCTAATAACGGGTGAAATTGTGGCTCAGAAACATTTAAAGAGGAATGTAAGGCTTAAGATTAAGGATCTTTCACAGCCTTCATATAAGCGTCTTTCCATTCATTTTCCAAAACTGTGTATATGACACAGTATAGGACCTGCAGGCAACTTAGAAGCTAATGCCTACTTTAAATAGGTCTCTACCACAGTGGATGCCAGCCTGGAGCTCCTCCCCCCCCCCCCCCCCCCGGCCTGACACAAACCCTCCATGGTAGACTTCGGTCAGCTCGTCACCATGGGGTCCCAGCCTGACCCTAACGCTAACTCAGTAGCTCCCAAATAAAAGTCAAGACTTTTATTTTTCTTCTGAGGAATATGTATGGTTTTTATCATGGCTTAGACTTGCAGAAAAAGTAGAAAAAATTGCCCAGCATTGTTCGGGATATCCTTTATATGATGCTTCTTTTGTCCCAGAGTTTCTGTTTCAAATAAGGATGAAAAAAAGTTGTATTAAATTTACATCAAAGGGAAGTTGGGGAAGCAGAAACATGAATAACAAACACATGCATAATGCAACTCTGAACAAAGACACCTGCGCTGTCAGTGCAGGAATAGGCCATGCGGGAACACATGCATGTCATTGGAGCATATTGATGACACATGTAGGGGTCATCCAGATACGTTTGGGGGCAGCTGAGATTCCCGTTTGAAGATCAGTTCAACAGAATCTGGTTTGGAGGTACTGTGGCAATGGGCACACTTTACATGTCTATAGAGCACTTACCACATCCCTTGACGTGTTATCCTCTACAGGCTTCCATGTACATGTGTGCCAAGGGGAGAGAGTCACAAAGAGATAAATGGTATAAGGGCTCACTGAAAAAAATTACAGATGATAACAACATCCTGAAAGTAGTTCATACAAATCTTTAAAATGAATGAAAAAAATTAGTTACCATTGCATTGCAATGAATGTCACCCACCCAGGCCTCAGAGCTTTAAAGGACTTCTGCAGTTTTTCTTCCGCAGCAGCTTGTGATATTCCCAGCTCTCCCAGTGAAAGGCGGAGCACGGCCATGGCTCTGCATGGAAGTGAGGACGCACGTGCCCAGAGCAATTGGCAGGCACTGGATTCAGGATCTTTGCCCAGACCTCCTCCACAGGGGCTGACGATGTGCTGGTCTTTCACAAAGGTAGTTGCAACTGCTTGTTCTGGAAGTGGTGTAGCTTGTTTCATGCACAAGTAGGTATGCTTGACATTTGTTATCAATGCTCCTGTTTTGGTTGGGTTTCACCGGGTATTTGGAATCTCGAACTGACACTGTTCCTCTGAACGCATTTCTGCTGTTCTGCTGTCCTTCACATCACCCTCAAACCAAGACAGCGCTTCTCTGATTGGCTGGTCTTCATCAACAGATTTTGCACCCATAACATGGCAGCAGATTTGTCAGAAGTTGCCTGCCATCAGCTATGGTAATTACAGTTAGGACCAAACTCTCAAAAGAACTTGGCATACTGCCCCATATCTGGTCCCTATCATGGATTTGTAGTGCTTTCCCAAAGGAATCACAGCTCTGATGTTGGGAGTCACCTAATTCTGTGCTCTACAGCGGAGTCCCAGATGGGACATACACAGTCGGGATGAAGATGGAAGGTAAGTGCCTGTCACATGTAGCAATGCTGGGTTGTGATGCTTGTGGGACCAGAGAACTATTCCAAAATTATACCATAAATACAATACACATTTCACGTTAATAAAAATCAGGTGGCTGGCCCACTGCATGCCAGGATCAATGTAAAAATAGCCACTTGAGTTTTGGCACATTATAGCTAAACATAACAGAGCAGATCTTCAAAACTTGAGCCCCTAAATTCTTTTTAATAGATCTCCAAAAGGTACCTGAGGAAACCCAAGGTTTATATTTGTGATGCTAGGTCCTTAAATTTCCATCTATATTATCACTGAAAAATACTTGGAGCTGCACAAATTCAGAACAGTTGAAAAAAGAAACTGGAATAGTACTTTAATCAACCTTACAATAGTAGTTTCCAAGACAGTAACTACTAGAGCCAGTTGTAGAAGCAGGTTTCATGAACTTCTGCCTCACCAAAGGCAGCGCAAAGGGTAAGCTGGATGAAATCGCTGAGTACAGAGTCAGGATTACCCAAGGGCCATTGAAAACCATCCTACCAGTTTTGGGAGCAAAGTAAATGAAGGCATTTCACCCCTTTTTAGACTAACCCAAACAAATGTTAAAAAGAAACAAACAAGGAAGCAAGCAAACAAAAAGGAGCCCCAAAGCCAAAACAAAATGAGCAATCAAAGACTCCTGAGGTAGGCAAGGACACTGCCTGGGAATGCTCTTGTGACTCGCAGGCAGGCAAAGCTTTAAAGCTTCTCCAGCCTCGGATGTGACACAGAAGACATGACAACACAGCGATGTGCCGCTGCCAGCGCATGCGGCTCGGCATGAGGACAAGCCCTCGCTCCCCAGCTCTGTTTCAGCTCATCGCTAGCATGGCTCAGGCTGACATCCTCCAGCTCTACGGTGAGCAAATGCACTCACAGTCTGTCTGAACACTTGCCCAGTGTCCCACCACGCACACATGTGGTTGTCAAAGCCCTGCCCTGCCAAGGTCACTGGGAATTTTTGTCATTGACTTTGGTGTGGGCAGGATTTCCCTCCATGCACACACACCGCCTCCCGGATGCGTGTGCATGTGAGTGTTTGTGTATATACATACACTTTGCAGGACAAAGCACTTACAGGAAGGCATCTTCTCTCTTTAAATGTTTTACTTCAACTTCATACTGCATGAAGTCAGACCCTCACTGTCACAGCCGCAGTTTCTCACAGCTTAATGGTGTTAAAGAGCCCTTCTTGCTCCCAACTGCTGCAATAACAATCAGGCTGGGAGGAAGGGGAAATGAGCAGCGTAGCACACACTGTACCTTCTAGACACCAGCTATTGTTAAGAGCACGCTGCTCCAGACAGAGTGGCAGCAAGGCACGGGGTGGGAAGCAGGTGTAACCTGCCAGCAACGCCAGTCTAGCAAAAGTTGATTTTTAATTCAGACAAGTACCCCTCCACCGCAGCTGCCTCTTCCCACCAAACCAAAAGAG
This sequence comes from Heliornis fulica, assembly GCA_013399135.1. Lineage (NCBI taxonomy): Eukaryota > Metazoa > Chordata > Aves > Gruiformes > Heliornithidae > Heliornis > Heliornis fulica. The sequence goes on along the minus strand of VXBZ01010974.1, from coordinate 602,384 downwards.
GTTTTGCATTCCTGTTGCCCAACACTTGAAAGCTTAACAAATGCCTTTATTGCAAATCAAGGGCTTATTTTGTCATCTTGACACTGGTCATTCATCTGAAAAGTCACCAATTTTATTTTTTTTTCCTTCTCTTCAACTCCCTCTCATAGCAGTGCATTTCATGTGCAACAGTTTGCTCTCAGGAAGCACGTTTTCAGACACTTCTCTATAGTCTGAGCACTTTATAGGAGTCTGAAATCTCTCCTCCTTGCTTGCCCTGCTTGTCCAGCTCATTTTAATTCTGCTCCCTTCAGAAAGTGACAGTCCCACCAGCAAAGGCTCCCCAGTAGTGGCAGAGTAGCCCCAGTTGAGTACTTTGCTTCAGCAAGTTCATGCTTGTGTGTAGCCTGGCACGCCTGGCAAGGTTTGGACTGTTGCTGGGTGGCCAAAGCCCAGCTCAGTTACCTCACCATCTAAATTCAAGTGCAATGTGCTGTTGGAGAACATCTGCCCTTCCAGAGCCCCTTGAGCTGTCCTCAGACACCCTCCGGGATGGTTTATAAACATCAACATAGTGGTCCTTGATGGAGGGCATGAAGCCAGCAGCCCACACATTCAAGACCCATCTTTGCTGTGCTGTGGGTGCTACTGTCCTGCAGTACAATATTACAGCCTATTTGTGATCAGGCTCAGCTCATCCTGCACTTGATCTGCAGCCTTTATTAATACCTTGTTTTCGGATACCCGCCTCTTTGTTTGCTGAGTGCTCACACACTGTGCAAGGCAATATAATTGAGCATGTTCAGCCCAGCTGCCACACCATAATCAAGCATGATGAAAGAACATCACATCTATGCTGCTACTACCCATCAGGACATTATCTCTGCTCCCTTTCCCTCACCAAAGCTTGGAAATGAAGTACTGCCTCATATACACCCCACTCATGAAATGCCTTCCCTGGCTGGCTGTTCTCTGTCCAGGATTATTCATCAGCTGAAGGACATGGGTGCTTGGTGAGGGAGTCAGTGGACCATCAGAAGGCCCAGCATTTTCTATCCCTTGCTAAGCATTTTGTCAACTGGTCCCCAGTCTTTTCTCCTTAGAGATATTGGTCCTCTTTCACCACAGGATAATATTGGGAAAAATAATCCACCCCTGTCTCACTCATGCAGCAGATCTTAACTGTGGTTGAACTCTGCTTGGATTTTCTTCAGGAGTTAGATCAATGTCCTCCCAAAGGCCCCAGGTACCTCCCTCAGTAACTTGTCCCTGACGGTCTTCCTCTCCTTCCCCAGCTGCTCTTGCATCACTCATGGGTGATCCCTGTTCTTGGTACCTTGGCTTATTTAGCTGGGTTGGAATGGTGCTGAGAATCAATGGAAGAAACCCCTCAGAAATGGTCTTTCCCCAAGGAATATTCTCTTCTTTAAACAGTAAGAGTAAGTCTAATTCCTACAGAGGTGTAACCATGCCAGATGAGTCTGTTTCTATGCCAGTTCCTGAGCTGCTGAGCTGTCTGGGGGACAACAGCATCAACCAGATGATGGCTCAAACCAGCCGGGACCTGGAACCAGGCAGATGTGCCCATACTGCTTCCAGAGCCGGACAAGGCAAGAAATAAGATGTCTGTTTTCCCACAGGGCTAACCCCAAAACCGTCATCTCTACACAGAGCTGGGTGGGACATGAGTGCACCATGTCCTGACATGGAAAAGTGGCTGGGGTGGGGGGCAGAGAGACCCAGGGTGTATCTGGTGTGGCTCTGTTGGAGCATGAACCCTACATGCAGGCCAGATCTCCTTCAAGCCACTGAAGTGCCATCACACTGCATTGCACTACCAGCCCCACTCCTGGAGGACTTATTATCCTGCCTGGGGAGCACTGGCCTGCTGCCGCCACAGCCAACGTGTCTCTTCAGAAACCAGAGTTCTGGGAACTAGGAGAACTGGAATGAAGCTGATAAACAATGGGGGAAACTCCTCAGAAATGGTCTTGCCCTCCCTCCCCAAGGAAAATTCTCCTCTTTAAACAGTCTCTTTGCATTTGGGAGGAAAAATACTTTTTTAATAATTTTATTCCCCCTTGAGCGTTAGGAGCAGTTGCACCTGTGTTGCCTGTATTATTTCCATCACCAGGAGTAGCCAACCTCCTGTAAAGGAAATCCATATGTCATTTTATAATGTCAGGAAAACAGGAACTTGACCATAGTAACCCCCACACTGGCTGCTCCATCATCATGCCTCGCAACACAGGTATAGATGACACGTATCACTGGAGAGATGCTTACCCGCAGCACCCATCTTCACAGGATTTCTTTTTAACTCCTTGTCCTAAGTAGCACACTTCAACATCAGGCCTGCTCAAACCACTCGTGGTTTTGTCGTGTTCTGTTCCCACAAGTCAGCGTTGACTTCAGAGGGAGCAGCGATGCCGATGATGACTGTCTCTGAGAGTCCTGCATGGAGTATTTTTAGAATCTAGGTGGACAAAAAATTTTATATTTTACTAAAAAAAGGCAAGATATCAATTAACATTTTGCTTTCAAGCACTGTTTATAAAGATTAATAAAATATTTACATATTTTACAAATCCGTTTGTGACAGGATTTCTAATTTGCAGCAAAACTTGACACTACTGTGGCTTGTCCAGATTTCAAGGAAAACAAATTTCAACATGTTGAAAACCTCCTCAAAGTGGAAAGCTCCAATTCTAATCTACCCTGAAGATCACACAAGCAAAGTATCATATTTTTATGGCAGCAGATCAGAACGGCATCAATCCTTCCTTCCAAGTGCAGGGCTGATGTAAAATAATGGGTGTCCAGTTGGAATACATTAAAGAGCTTCTCTTAAGTGATATCCACAAAGCATCATCCTCGCGGCTCAGCACCTCTCTGGTGTGTGCTGTACTGTGCAAAATTTCTGGCTTCAAGGTTTCAGGCTTGCTTCTGCACCACTGGCAGCTAGAGGTGCCAAATCTGTCCCTGGGAAACCTGCTTTGTCTGACTCTGCTCTGTGCAGGGAGCTTGGACTAGATGGTCTCCAGAGGTCCCCGCGAACCATGGCTTGTTGCTTAAATAGACACTCTCTGGGCAGCCTGTTCCAGTGCTCCGTCAGCCTCACAGTGAAAAAGTTCTTCCTTACATGCAGATGGAACTTTCTGTGTTGCAGCTTGAACCCATTGCCCCTTGTCCTATCACTGGCCAACACTGAGAAGAGCCTGGATCCAACCTCAAATACAAATTAAAAAAAAAAAAAAGCTCACAAGATCCACTATTCAAATAGAAAGTGACAAACAGAAGCCACTACCTCTTACTTAACACAGACCTATGGGGAAAAAAGAAAATACTTTCAGAAATCTCAGCAGTCACCCTGAACTCACCATTTTATAACATTCTGTTTGTCAATTATTCAATGACATTTTTTACATGTTAGCTCTTCAGTGATGCTGCTTCTGGTGTGTTCCTTCGACAACTTGTGAGATTAATATGGGACCTGGGACATCTCATCTTATTTGCATTCATTTTAAGGCAGAGTTTAAAGCATCTCTTGCTCATGGAGAAGGAATCAACTTCCCCCCACCCCCTGACATGATGCATTTAAGTATCTTGCACACTTATTTTATAATCTTTTTAAAACCAAGCTGTCACCACCTTGACATGTCTACTTAGAATTCATTTTTCTTAGACTATAAATGATAACATGCCTTTGCTTGTCCAAGGAGGACAAGCATTTCTTGGAAGAACAGAATTCTCAAGATTCTTTCACAGACACATTTATCTAGACCCTACAAGTAGCTCTTGTGTGCTGTGTTGGTAGTGAGTTTGGAAGTTACAGAGCCAAACCAAAGTGTGCCGCTATAGCTGTTGTGTCCCTGTGAGTGTGCATGTGAGGATCAGATCATTAGGTAACAAGTGGAATAAGCAGCTGGTATTTCTATCCATCTTGATGAGATAAAAAATTAATTCTGTTTTAATTTCACTTTCACTTCTCAGAAATTGGAATCTGATCACAGTGTCTACTATTGAATACTTAATCTCAAGTAGTGCAGTGCCAAAGGATGCTGCAGGCCACAGCTAAGTATTTAATCTGTGGTTAGTCATATACATTAATAGCAGCACATCACCTTTCATTTCTATTAAAGCAAAGAAAAAACTCCATGCCAGTTATGTAATAAAAATGTAAGGGGATAAAAGCCCGTGACCAAGGGACTCGGGCACCTGAGAAAACAGGTTCAAAACTGAACAGGGTGGGTGAACTGACTGTAAATCAACACCAAGGGGCTCCTCAGTGATAAGTGTTCTGCATCAGATGGAGGGGCCAAAAAGGCATGCAGGGGTGGCCACTGCCACTGTGACCAGCTGCAGAGCTGGATCCCCAGCATCAGAACAGCCCTGGGCCCGCAGTGCTCCCAGCATCCATCCTCCTCCTGGGTGAGAAGCAGATCTTTGTCAACCTTCAAGAAATACCCAGAAGAAGGGGGAGACCTATGTCTTTTTGATCATCTGAAGAGCTCACAAATAAGTGTGAGCACTTTGCCTCTTGAATACTGCACTCAGTTCTGGACCTCTAACTACAGAAAGGACACTGAGCTGTTGGAGTGTCCCCGGAGAAGGGCAACAAAGCTGGTGAAGGATCTGGAGCACAAGTTTTATGTGGACAGATGAGGAAACTGGTGTTGTTTAGTATGGAGAAGAGGAGGCTGAGGGGAGACCTTACAGCTCTCTACAACTACCTGAAAGGAGGTTGTAGTAAGGTAGAGGCTGGTCTCTTCTCTCAGGTAACGAGCAGACAAGATAAGAGCAAATGGCCTCAAGTTGTGCCAGGGGAGATTTAGATTGGATATTAGGAAAATTTTCTTCCCCCAAAGGGTTTTCAAGAAGTGGATCAGGCTGCCCAAGGAAGTGATTGAGTGACCATCCCTGGAGGCATTTAAAAGATGTGTAGACATGGCACTTAGTAAATGGATTAGTGGTGCACTGACAGTGTTAGGTTTACGGTTGGACTCAAAGAACTTTTCCAATGTAAATGATTCTATGATTCCAAGTCTTTCTCCCTTGCTCTCCCTACCCAAAAGGGCTGGAGCCTCTCTGGAAGGCAGTCTGGTATGAGGGACATGGGACACTCCCAGGACACAGCCGGTAACACCCAAGGGAGATGAAGGAGAGATGGGGCACCAAACGTGCATCACCAAGGTTTTAGGGCTGCATCCAGGGAAGGCAGTCCAAAAGACTCTCTGTAATTCCCACCACTGTCTGCAAGGCCATAGGTGTTTGCCTGAACGACAGTGTTTTTGTTAGTGTCTCTTTTGGTGAGTGCAGGTCATTGCCGCCATGCCTCACTGACTGCACAGGGCTGTCTGATGCCCAGGGGGAAGCAATATCAAAAGCCCCAAGAAGCCAAACCACTGATACCAACCCATGCCACTTGTCTGCCTTTTTTGGGGGGGGCAGGCCTCATACTTGAGAAGATAAACTTGTCAGTGGATGTCACAGCCACATACAACAACACAAGCTGCAGTAAGCTGCTGTTTCAGTTCTGAGGAAGTGTTTGACTTTGAAGCAGCACCGAGGAGAAACCTGCTGTAAAGGCAGCTTGGCAGTCCCTGGCCCTGATGTTGCATACATATCCCAACACCTTTATCGCTGCGGGTGTCTCACTGAGGGTATGTGGGTTGCAGGGGGAACCTTGCTTCCTATTTGAGTCTGCGAATTTTGCCAACAAGCAGAAGTTGTCAACATGATCAAGCCTAAATATCAATATCCTAATTCATCAGAATAGTATTAGATTTTAAAAATTCACCATCAGCAAACAGCAACAATAGTTTTTTTCAGTCTACGCATTATGGTAAGCTGCCTTTATGATTTCAAGGTTTTGTTTCTTAGGCATGAAGCTTGTAAAGACTTATCTTTGTAGGCACATGAAAACCAAGATTGTAATGCAAGTACAACACCTGAGGAACTAGGGCTTACTGGAAAGCACAATATACATCATGAGATTCATGGTAAAATTGGGAGTGTGACTGCAGTACAACCAGAGACAGGTGTGCAGAACTGCTGTAACCTCATCAGCAGGAAAAAGTTGTGCAGTAGCAGTGTCTCTAAAACCTGTATTTCATACAAGTCTGAAATGACATCTCTTTACAACTGCCCAACACAACAGGGAGAGAGTCCATGCTACTCTCCCAAAGCCTCCATACTGCCAGTACCAAGGCACACGAGAATTAGTAAGCATCTGCTACTAGAAGCTGTGCTGAGCCTGTGTTTTCACAGGGAGTTTGTCCTGGGGAGTATTAAGAAATCTTTCCCTTCAGTTTCCATATCAGGTTTTCAGATCAGCACTCTTCCTGGCCTCTCCTCCTCCAGGCTGCTAGCAGTGTGGAGTGCTTTTTTCCTGTTTACCCTCACATCCCTCTTTATTACTAGGTGGGATTTTTTGGTTTTGGTTTGGGTTTTTTTTTTTTTTTTTTTAAAGCACACTGAGGCGCCTGCTTGTTTTTTCTAAAGCTCTACGGGGATTTGTTGGCGTCTTTTGCAGCAGGTCATCCTGTTTCCAGACAAAGTTCCTGTCTTGTTAAAAACAATCATTTCTGGATGTCTGTGTATGGCTCCTGCTTTTAATCATCCTGAGTCCTTGAGCCACGCAATCTGCACTCCAAATATTTAGGTTTTGTTTGTTTGTAGCAAAAAAAAAAAAAAAAAGAAAGGAAAATCCCACAGAACATTTTCAAAGTGCAGCACTTCTGCATTACAGGAGACCTCTGCACGCTGCTGTCACAGAGGTTAGCTGCGCGCAGGCGGTGGCATGCTCAGTACAAAGGCTACGACCAGCAGACAAAACGGCGGCGGCAGTAGCAGCGACGAGTCCCTCTGCCACCACATAGAATACCCTTGATGTTCTGAGTAGGAGCACGCTGGCAGCAGGCTCCTGACTCTTGGGTCAGTGCTGGCCAGTGCAAATCTGCAGCCACGCTTGGCCCCAGGGACAGAGCCGCATGGCACAGCTACAAAGATGGGACCCGACAAAGTAGGGCTGGCCCATCTCTCCAGAGCATAGTCTGCACTCTCAGCATCTAGTTCAGAAAAAAAAAAAAAGGAAAAAAAGTAAGAGTCTTGTACAATGGTAGTAATTTTCAGAGCAGAACAAAGCTCTGCAGAGCTCTCAAACCCATGGATGGCCAACAATAGGGCCAGTATAATTCTACGTAAGTTGTTGGGTTTTGAGAGAAAAACTCTGACACCATCTGTCATATTTCATCTGTTTTAATTCTCTACATACCTCCTACTACTGCAGCGAGGACAACTATCCAAAAAGTACATCCATGCTGACAACACCTCCTGTGATGAGGGGACCACTAGCGTTTTAATTCCACTGAGGCTGGGACAGACGGTTCACACAGCTCTATTTGAGACAGCAGCAGATCACTCCTCATGGGTCTCTTTATAGCCAGCAGTAGAAGTTACCCTCTGTTGGGGCAGCAGCCAGTTCTAAATTAGAATGCCCCGCTGAACTCTGCTCTGTGGAGTCTCTCCTCATTACCCTGTCCAGCATCCTACCTTTTAAAAGTCAAGAGGATATGAATAAACCCTCAATAATTGGTGATATTGGATGCCAAAGTGTTTAACAAGTGTACTTAGTACCACCCTTCATGTATAGATGGGGGAAGTCAGTTCACAGAAAGTGATAAATCTCTCCATAAGCTAAGACAAGAAGTAGTCTTTTATCTGGCCTCTGAGGAAGGTCTTGCTCTGTCTGCCAGGTTCTGCTGTTTCCTGTGGTGCTATAAGGAAGACTCATTGGAGCTGAGCATTGAATCTCAGAGTTTCAGAGCTAACACTTGCCAGCCTCTTACCTACTGGGAAATGCTGTTACTAAAGTGATTTTATAAAAAAACAAACAAACAAACAAAACAAACCCCAGACAAATAACTCACTCTCCTTACTGGCTCCAAATTCACACTACAGCAAACTGTATCTTACAGGGTCTTGGGTCACCTCCTTGGAGTCCAGGGACAGCTCACTTTCAAGTGTACCTCTAGGGTTTTGTGTACTATTATGTTCCAGGAGGTTATGAAACGTGTTTCAAAATATGTATGTTTAAAGGTGCCATGGCCCGCAGCTCTGTTAAGAGAAAGGGTCTATTGTGTGCTTCTCGATGCTGAACACTCATGCAAAATCATCATCAAAGTTTCAGGCTTTGGTAAATTTACCCCTGACAGTTCTTATAGGAAGATGTTACACAATCCCTAACCCAGATGCTTTGATCTCCTAAGTCAAAGTCAATATGTCCAGCTGGATAAATAGCATTAAGCCCAGCACTGCTTCCTCCGTAAGTGATAAAAAATTGATAAAATCCTGACTTTCAGAAGGTGCTTTAAATCAATGGAGTACAGTTCACCAAAGCTATTAATAACACCCCTGGAAGTCCTGACTGGAAGCAAAAAGCTTTGAAATTTTCATGCTCCTTAGTTCAGAAATGGAGTTTAAATTAGATCACTTTAGACGGCCACAAATGCTGAACCATACTCTGAGCCAGTATTAAGCATAACTGTGCCATTTGCTAAACTGGACCTGAGTCCTGGAGCTGAGATTCAGCCTCCTCCACTGCCAGCCTCCCTGCAGCACACCAGGATTATCTTTCAAGGATGTGCTTGCAGAAAGAGATTTACAGCCTTGTCCCAAGTCCCTGTCCTAACCATTCCTCTCTTCACACACATTAGATGTGTCATCATCATCCCCCGTTTCAGGGTCCTACCATTTTTCAAACCCCATTTATTCTTCCTAGATGCCTAATTGACCGTGATGCAAATGCTTCCTCCTCCTCCTTGTATTATCATGGGACCACAGTCCCTCTTTATGGGCAATAGCAGGGGTGGTGGGGGTTCAGGAAAGTTTCCTTCCCTCCAGCTTACCCACTTCCCAGCATCAATAATCTGTTACAGATCCTGTTTTACTGCCCATTCCCCTCCTCTCTCAGTAATAATGACATTCTTGAAAGCTTGAGATAAATATCCTGTTATAAAACAGATGATCAGGATGATTATTACTTTCATCTTCTAAGTCACTACTTGTGGGGGAGTGGAGATAGTCTGTTTAGCCATATGCATGGTTTTCCATCACTGACAAATGTCACTGGAAGAAGGGCAAAACCCCCAAACTTTGACTTTTAACTTTGGGTTGCTTCAGATGAAATTGAGTCTTGGAAGGTAAAATTCACTCTGACCCAAGGGCCACTCCATAGAAAATATCACATGTTCTTATGAAAGCCCTAAAATCGTATGGAGAATTTCAGAAGAGAATGGACCTTGTAGTAAGAAAACCTGTGGGGGAAATCTTTGACATAGAGATCTCAGGAATTCATTTTGATTCATCTGAAATGGTACCCCCATCTTCTCTCTTCCAAGTATACACTGTGGATTCCTAGAAGTGCTGTGTCTTCTAAAAAAAAAAAAAAAAAAAAACCAAAAACAATTGCTTCCTAGAAACCTTTCATTGGACCTGAGGGGAGGAAAGGAGTCAGAGAGAACAAAGTCCTCCTTCCCACTTCTCTAGAAGCATTTCATACTTCCTCCAAAAGTAAGCTAGACCATGGCACAAAGAAGTGCAAGGTGTCCTCTCACCCGGCAACAGAAAAAAACGTAGACACCTTGAATTTCAACAAACACCCTTGCTGTGCAGATTATGAAGAGCTAAACCAAACAGTATCTATGAATACATTAGCTAAAGCGTTTTCTCCTCATGCTGACAAGAAGAGCTCAGAGACTCGATGAGACCTAGTGAGACCACGTTTTCATGGAGGGCTGTTGTCTCAAGTTCAGTGGCCCCGTTTTGTCTAGACCTTGCTCCTTCCTCCCTGACCTCAGCCATACTCACATAACCCCAACTCTAGCAAGCAAAAAACTTCCTGGCTGCTCCCAAACAGGCTCCTGCCCGAAGGGGTGGCCTCAGGCAAAAAAAAACTCAGCAAATGCTCACTTTCCTCCTGGCTGGCCCGTGTAACCCTTTCATCACTGTGCCTCATGACTGCATGTAGGACACTGGTCAGATGCCCAGGAGTTGCTTGCAGGCAAATGACCCACTGCAAATGGAGGCAGCTCACAAGTTTTTGGAGGCCTGAATATGGAAGTCGGGGCAGGGGTCTGGGAGGAAAGGAGACAAGAGGCACAGGACTGGAGCTTGGTGTGGTTGCTGGCATAGGGGAGGTTTTGGGGTCACCTTCACCTTGCTTGTAACCCCTGCTTGGAGCTTGCCTTACCACAGCTGGACCTGATCCCTCTGGTGTGTTGTTTCCATGTCGTCTCTACTGTCTCTATGGTCAGAAGTTCATTTTTTTCCCCTCTTCCTAAAGGCAACATGCTGAATCCAGCTTAAAGGATGACCAGAGCAGCTGATCAATTCCAAGCCCTGAGAATAAAAAGCTCTTGGTTAATTTGCCCAGAATTTTGGCCCCATTTACCTTCTAAAGTAATATGCAATATATTTTTGCAGGGAATCAGTTGCAAAATCAATAGGGAGCATGCTTATATGAGCAAAAAGGCAATCAACATCAGGGATCCTATTTCAGGCACTGCTTCTGCCTTATTATGTCAGCTAAGCTAGCTTCAAAAAAACCCAAGGGTAACACCACTCACAAGGAGGTGAGGCACTACACCTAACATGGTTTTTACAGCATGGACACCTGTTATTCCAATGGATGTGACTTTGTTTTGACTTTTGTTTCCAGTCCTGTCTCTAGCTTGAGAATACTGATCATCTTACTCAGATGAGATATATAGCATCTAAGTGACTGAAACAAGAAAGTCTTCCTCAACAGACAGATCTGCATCTGACAATTAGCAGATTGTAATCAGTATTTTCCCATAGCAATATATCTCTCAGGTTTACCAATTAATAATGCTGCATTCTTACACTTGCTTTTGTAGGTTTTCGGGAAAGAAAGAAAAATCAGCTAACATAACCCTTCAAAGGAAATATCTTGTTGTAGGTTTCTGGTTTGCCCTGAAGATGAACAATGCAGGTGGGTGACCTTTCCCTACCTGTATGTAACAGCTCCTGTCCACCTAACATAGCAGAGGTATCACGTGCATTTTTAATGAGTCTCAAAGGAGTAGGAACAATTGTTTATAATTAGTCTGTGTCTGAATCTAAGAGAGATTAATCTTATCAGTGAGCACAGAGCTCTTGGTATGCAAGAACTCACACTTATTTGCCCTCAGTTTTCTCTGAGGAACTACATGAATCAACACGGGTGGTGGTTGAATGCACTGGGCTAGAGTGAAGAGAGCTCTCGTCCCAAGCACTCAATGCAGAAGATTTGTTTCCTTTATTTACTTTGCATAAATCCTGGGGAGGAAACATGAGGCACTGAGAGTCCCTTTGTTTTTGCTCACTGGACTTAGGCAATTCCTCCTGCAAGCATCAGAACAATGAAACCCTTCAGTCCACCAGGCTGTGAGTGATATAAGGCCATGGATTCACACTGCAGATCTCCAGAATTTTCTAAGGTCTGGAGAAGCAATTGGATAATTGTAGCAACTTCAAGTACAAATTTTGAGCCTCCTATTTTCAGATAACAGTGATAAAATGTACCCCCTTATGCTAAGAGTCTGAGCTGGCATAATTTACATATCATTAATGCAAAACATAGAGGCTGAAGTTGTCCTCACTACTTAGGCAAACTCCTGGCCAAAAATATATTGATTGGAGCCCAAAGACCACAGGTTACGACAGTGATTTTTCACCACATACTGTCACTGGTAGTCATCTACTTCCAGTCTTGGTAAGGACTTACTAACAGGGCCAATATGCTGGCAGGGGAGTTGGACTGGACAATCTTTCTAGGTCCCTTCCAACCCCTGACATTCCATGTTTTGTGTGAGTCTGTGACTCTATGTGTGGACAAGCCCCCCACCCCCCAGCCTTTAGGTTCACTTCTCCCTCTGAAGTCACAGAGAACGTAACAGAATTTCCAACTTCAGAAAATACACTTTTTGTAGGTGAAAAATATCCTAGAGATATCTGTTGACTGTCCAAGAGCCTTTTTTGCTAGACAACCACTAAAACATGCCAGCTGGATGCCCAGCACCATTCAGAGTTGCGACCTGGCTTATTACCTGTACAATGTAGAAGATACAGCATGTCAAGGTCATGATAATTTGAAAGATTTCATGTTTATCCAGATGAAAAAGAAATCCGTTGGCTTGTTTGACTGGAGATTTTTTGTTCCAGAGGCACAACTTGGATCAAATAGGAAAGAAAGCAGTTATCAGGTTTTGTTTCCTTCATATTTAATATTTAGAGTGAATTCTTCTCTGAAAATTCAACTTGGACACTGACCTTCTCTGACTAATTTTGGTATCTTGCTCCTGGGCAACAAACCAGTTCTCCTTCTTTCCCCATGTAATAGCAGCTCCCTCATAATTTTATCGACCATATTTCAATGGGGTACCAAACCTACAGACCCCGAATATAGGCCGTAAGACATTTCAAGGGTTACTTTGGAGGTTGCATTATCATTCTTTAACCCAAAAAACCCCTAGATAAGTATAAAAGTAAGATAAACCAAAAACTCATTAAGAAAAAAAAAAGAAAAAGGAGAAAAGGTGTTGAGGGTGGGTGTGATGATGAAAATGCTGACGGGCCTTTGCGTTCAGTGGCAGTAATTAGCTTTACCATAGTAAATTCCAGGCATATGGCATAGCAACTTTCGCACCTTCTTACATGATTTGAAACGGTTCTCACAAATGTTCGTCTCACTGTAACTGTGAAAAATCTCCTGTTTTCTCAAGAATAAAACCACTCCAGTATCTTGCCCTGACAAGTGACACTTAAAAAATGCCCCCCAAATCCATTTAAGGCAATGATGTGTGTTTAATGCAAGAGAACAACAATTAGTATATTTTTGGCTGAAAAGAACTCAGTTAAGCTGCCAGAAATGTCAAAAGTTCTTCATTACCCTGACACTTACGTAATTGTTCTGTGAACACCCACATACCGGAATAGACCTACTCCACCAAAAATTGCAGGGCTGACTCACTGAGCGTTCCTCTACATATCTGAAGACCTAACCATCTAGGATACATCATCTATAGCGTAATTCAAATGTGATTTCCCTGATTCAATAAAGTTACACTTCACTCAGGAAAAAAAAAAATAAGGATCATCTGTATCTTCGGGATCCTGCCCACCCATCACGGAGGAAGCTGCCAAGAATGGTTGTGCTGCAGAGGGTGTCCTCTCCAAAAACCTGCCTGAGCCCCATATAAGGGCAGAGCTGTCATAAAACGTGGTTGGCTGGATTCTCCTTGCTGAAACAACATACAGAAGCAACTGTGCCTACAACCTACTCAGTTTTGACATCCATGCTGTTTAATGTTCATCTTTCCAAATGCAATTACTACAGATGGACATGAACCTTCTTATCTGCTGGACAGCCCTCCCCTCCATGCAGCTCATCCTAACCCTGTGCTGAAGCACTGACTGTCAGAAACTAGAAAGGGATCAGGGGCACTGCTGGATCCTTGTCCTTGCTTCCTGCACACTTCGTCTCATTCCATTCAAATTCTGATGTGATCCAGAAATCCTGAACTACTCCAATCTGATGAGACTGAAAAATGGGACCGAAAGCAAAGACACAATAGCAAACCAACATTTTTAAGTTTTTAACCCTCTGAGAGTGAGCAGGGAGGCTCCAACACATCTCTGGAAATCACTGCAGTATAAGCATCTCTACAACAACCTCTTGTAATCATTTGGACAGATATTTATGTTCACAGGTTAGCCTGAATAGGAAACTGTGAAAATGGCTTATCGTTTACACCTGCACAACAAAACTGCTCAGAGAAAGTAACAATTTAATATAATTTACCTTTGTGGTATGCTGGTGTCACCAATGTACCAAATGAGTAACATGAAGTGTGCCCAGGAATGGTCCTGTAATCATCATACTGTTGTGCTCTGACACACGGAGAGGCAACCTAGTATTTGGATGGGATGTTTCTACCATTATAAGTCCTCATAAATATCTGAGCATACAAATGCCAGGATAACCTTAACAGCAGTAATTCTCTTGTCAATATTTGCAGGGATTACACTTGTACACACCCAATTCTCAAGGTATGTTGTACACTGCAAAGCTCCTAAATGCTGAATCAAAGATAAAGAAATAACTACCGTTCCCATTTCTGGGTATGCCTTGACATGTATGGCTTCCAACAGGACTGCACATCTTAAACATATAGTTTCCTAGTAATACGCAGAACATAATACTGCCCCAGACGTTTTTAATGTGGCTTGATGGTTAGAGCATTCTCCTTTCCCCATTTATTCTGCTTATACCACATTCTTTCTACTGGTTTCCCTTTCCTCTCCCACTGACCAACATCTCCTGAGCTTTCAGATGAAAGAAATAACTCAGCTGATCAGTAGGATTTAGGAGTTGCGGTGACTGATCCCCTTGAGACCACTCCAGTTCAGCATCTTTCTTTTTATCATCTCCTAAGCCCTTTTTTTATTTTGAGGGGTGTGGCAGGTGGGCATGAAGAGCAGAAAGTAATGTTTCCATGGCAGGACATGAAGACCTACGTCGCATGCTGTGCCCTGGAAGCCAGCGATGTTGCTGGTGCTTCAGCGACAGCGTATGATCTGAGCTCTGTTTTTCAACCAAGTAGGGCATTTTAGCAGCTAGGTCAGGTCACCACTTTGGTGCTTGCCGCTCGGTAAACTTTTACCAAACTGTGTCTGACAGCGGCATGTCACCAGGAAAACCCCGAGCCACAGTAATAAAGAAAATTGCCTCTCTCGATGCACCTACACAACTTGGTGCAGGTCCTGCCTGGCCCAGGAGAGGTCCCCACGAGGGTTACGTCTGTGAGAAGTAAAGCAGATGTGTTAAATGGGAGTCGCAGGTGCCAGGACATATATCTGACCATGTCTCTCCCCCCACTGTGACATCCTGGAGCCAAACTGTGCGCTCGGCTCCATCGGGTCCCCAGGACACATTCCAGTGGCCGTATAAAAAACAGACAGCGGAAATTGAATTGTTCATGCCTGGGTTGGACTCCTAATTGCCCCTCTTTGGAATGAGAACATAAGATAGCTGCACAGCGTTTCTTTTCCCAAATATGCCTGTCCCAGGAGGAGGATCTTTTTTTCTTACGTAATTTGCTGTCCCTGCTCTGCGCTCTGCACAGCTGATTTACCCTGCACTGTGCAAACACAGCCCTTGTTTACTCTTTTCACGGTCCAGAACAAGCCTTCAGTCATCCCACGGGCAGGCTTTCTTCCCATGGCCAGAACAAGAGAGATATTTGGGTTCAGGGGACCTCATAAAAGCAGAGGAAAATAAATCTTTAGCGCTGGAAAGAAAGAGCTGCTTTCTACACTTGCCTGGTGCTGTCAGGTTTGCTTCCGTGTAGGATGAGTGAACGAGATGATAATGGGACAACGCTGTTGAAGGAACATACTTTAGCGATATAGCTCTAATGCCTCCCTAGATAAGCCCACAATTTAGTGCCCAGTAAGCCCTTCCAAGCACACCAAAACGGGCAGCACTAAAGAGATTACAGCATTTTCTCAGCATCCTCATCTGGCACGATGTATGTGCCCTGTATAGCGTGATACAGGCTGTCCCTGAATAGCATGCAGGCAACAGCACAGCGAAACACACCAGCATGCAGAGCACGGGAACATGTTTTGGCACTACTGTTGCAAGGAAATACATCACATCGCTGTCCCTATAAAAAGAGTATGATATTTCTGCAACATGGAGTGGGACTTTTGAGTAAGAAGTTGCTATTCTCAACTAAGGTAACAGAACTGTATGGATTCCAACTAACAAGCTATATTACTAATCACTGCCACCAAATTTAAGGGCATATCAGTACTTCTGTGCAATCACAGTCTCAGTACTGCTTAAAAAATGTAGTGAGCTTCTCTTTTTTGGCCTCTGATATACAGTCCATTTTATTTTAAAGTTTTAAAATTAAAAGTAATTATTTATAAGAATAGAATGCACACATAGAGCCTCTATTCTCTTAATGTTTATTTAACTTTTAAGACAGAGATGCCCACCTGTGCTATGCTTCCGTTGCCAGAAGAATGCAAAACACTGTGAAGTAATACCTAGGTCATTGACACCAAAACTGCCACTAGCAATGGCAGCACCTGGTGCAAGTTAAAAAAAAAGGGGAGAAAAAAACCCAAAAAACACGAAGGAAAAAAAGATCAGAGTACTGGCCTGTATGCTTGGGCAATATAGTGTGAACCTGGCTGAACATGTGCCTTGCACTGCCTCCCTGCAAGTCCAGTTTCATCCTCTAAGAAAGGAGAACCCTACAGCCACGAGCAATATGTCAAAACCGCTCGCCTTTGTGCACTTCATGGAACCATTTGGAGAACTGAAGTTTGAGCTACAGTCAGAAGGGAACTTAGTTTACAAAAAGTCAGAAGCAAACAACATCTCTTGAATAAACGCATGCCTGTAGTAGCTGTTAAGTATTTTAAAGCCTCATTCCTAAGTAATTGCTAATTACACTACTTTATTACAAGGCACAATTAAATATATGCTTGAAGTCATCCAGCTATTTGCTGTTTCAAGGAAAACACTTAAGTCAAAAGGATTTCCTAAATGGAGTTATTCAGTGTTTTATTTCTACAACTTCAGGAATTGTTTCAGATGCAAATAACTGGACATTGAATAATCAGTTAAATGCCATTTCCATAAATTGTTTGTGCTTTACATAAAACAAGTGAAAGGCTGTACAGGGCAGTTTTGTTCTCCCTTTGAGGCCAAAGGCACTGTACTTCAGGGCCAGTTTGGCCTAGGATGATTTGCGTATTTCTATTTTCAAAAAGATCATTCACACAAACCCATGCAGACCACGCAGATTCTCACTTTTACTGGAATTAAGAGGAACTGTGAGAGGGAATTACAGATAATCCTAGAGGTCAGAATTACAGAATGGAAGGTTAGCACCTTAAAGTATGAGCTAGTTACACTGGACACTACTTAGAGACAGTGAAGGGAATTGAGCAGCTCCAGTGTGCAGTTTGTCCTCTCTGAAACGACTATTGAGATAAATAACTAAAGTATGAACATCTAGCATCTGACATCTAAAGCTGAGTAACTATCAAGCTGAATCACCGGCATCTGCTGGTTCAGTCAAAGCTGACAGTCCAGATACTCAAAAGTCATGCCTAAGTGTGACCTGTCAGTGGAGAAACCTGTCTCCACAGCATTTTCCAAAGACCTGCATTTCCAGAGTTGAGTTGAGTTGGCATCTCAGCAAAAATCCTAATGCCAGCATGTTCCATGTTCCCTCCTTCTCCAGCGGGCAATCTCAGAGTGTACTTCACTCACCTGACTTCAAACAGTGCCCAGGATGAAGGAGTCTCTGCCAGTTTGATTCAGGTCATCAATGGTATGTGGAAAAACAAAGGCTGGAGTCCCTGCTTTCATAAGTATCAATTGATACAACACAGGAAAGGTCAGACCAAAGAGGCATAAAAGCCTTTCCTACTTTAGGCCTGATCTTTTCATAGGAAGACAAGTTCCTACTGAATTCTTCTCCAAATCAAGTAGTAGAGAGGAGAGAATCTTTAGAGGAAGAAAGCACTTATATAAGGAAGAAACCTTCCATTACTACTAATGAAAGAAACTCCATCAATATCTACCCTCCTAGGGATGCATTGCTGCCTCTGCATTCCTGCTTCTGTATCCCAGGCTGTGAAGCATCTCACAGTGGCCCAGTTGGCCTGGTTTCAAAATGTCATAGATACCTTGTGACTTTTGGGTACTTCTCTCTCCCATTACACTATGTAGATTGTCTGTCTGTCTAACTCAGGGCCAGGGCTATTATTACAGGGAGAGACATGAAGAAATTGTGCAAATCAACACTGAAGTCTAATCTCCATCCTCCCCATTAAACTCTTAGCTCTGTGTCTGCATCTCTGGCCAAGAGAAGCTCAGGTTATAGCTCACAGAGCCTCCACACAAGCTAAGAATGAGCAGGAGGTTTACAGTCCAAAACCTAGTAAAACAAGCTTTTTGTGATGAATATGCGTTGAGATGGGCAGATGAGGTTTCATGTGCAGCCAGGGAGGTACAAAATTAAAATCAAACCACAAACACAAATGCCATCCAGAAATACACATTTCATGGCTTGAAAACTAACTTTGCTATTGCATAGATGAATAAGTGGGTCATGGTCTAGAGGAATAGGCTCTTCTTAGTGCCTAGGTATAAAAATTTCTGGAAGTTGAAGCTTTGACCTCCTGATGAGGCTTGGGCTGTAGATCTGGTCTCCTGGCAAAGCATCAAATGCTGTGGTTAACCAAGTCCACTCCTGCATCCCTCAATGACTGACAGGAGACAGTGGTTCAAACACAGGAAAAGCGAGCACGTAATGCATGTGAACACAAAGATAACAATGTCCCGTGTAGTGTTGATCCTCCTTTGGAGTTCTTCAGCTGGTGTGTGCTGAGGAAGGTTGCTATACCAATTCACAGAGCATTAATTGGATTTTACTTGTTTAACTCTGCCGTTGTGCAAAATCTCCTGCCCAGTTCCCAAGCCATCAGACTGCTGCTATGTAACATGCTGGCTACAGCCATCATCACTACAAGTCTCTGCCTCAGCTCTGCTTGGGAAATACAACTCTCTTGAGTGTGCTTCATCTAAAGTTGTATTGCCTTCGTGTACTTAACCTTAATGCTTGTAACGTTTCAATCAGATCTGACAGTACTAATGATAAAAATCTCTTTACATGCTATCATTATTTGTTGTTGCATTACTACTAGGCAGGTATCTCAATGGGTTTGAGAAACTGCTTGCATAATATGTAGCTTTCAGTTAAAATGTTGAATGACTAAGATTTTTATTTTAAACCACTGCCATAAAACGTCACTGAAAATGCCCTGAAGATGATAATCAGGACATATTTTCTTCCTAAAATATTTTAGTCATCAGAGAGGCAAGTTTACCTTGTATGAATATGGAAGTGTTAGATGGAAGTAATTTGGGGCTCATTCTATTTTCTTTGAATCCCAACTCTGCAATGTGCTAACATTTTTCTGTGCATCTTCATTTTTAAAGACATAATCAAATACAATGTAACCCCTGAAGAACCGTGTTAATAACAACATAGATTACAAGGAACAAATTGTATTTATCACTGTGTCAAGCTTGCTGGGAATTGTCACAGTACTATACTGAAATTGTCCTTAACTTGCAGGTCACATTCACAATAGTTTAATATGTCTCTGTCTGCTTGTTTTCTAAGTTGACCCCTTAGGTGACAATTATTTGAGGATTCTTCTGGCTGGGGCTCCTGCTGGGATGAAGGTTAACAGAGAGAATGCAGCTTATTACTAGAATAAATGAGTAACAAGAAACGTTTGATATGGCTGAGATACAAGACTTGCATTATACAACACCTTAAGAGATAAGTACAGTTCAGATGGTTTGAGACTTTCTATCTCAGTTACTCATGCTCTGCAGAACTTCCAATTCTTCAATTTCTTAAGTCTGAAATCTACGGCTAGTAAGGCTGAGGTTTGGGTTATATTATTTGTAAAATTTAAACAAAAGTGGATCTGATATATTTAAGAAGAAGGGTAAAGTATAAACCTAGTGTCGGTTTTAGGAGGGAGGGGAAAAAAAAACCAACAAACTGAAACCGACTTAAATTGTGACCTGATTATTTGCTTCACCAAGACTCTGCTATTTGTTGTACTAATACAGAATTCCCCAAAGAATTTGCTGTTCTGCTTGAGCTGTGACGTGGGTGAAAACAAAAGACTTCAACATAGCGCAAGGGGAGGGTAAGAGAGGATCAACTAATAAATAAAAAGTCAAAGGCTCCTGCTTTGATCTGTCACTGTTCTGAACACTTAAACACCGTGCCCTGAACGCACAGAACTGATCAGCAAGTGAAACGCCTGGTCAGAACAGCCTGGAAAATTCTGAGCTGTGGGCAAGGTGGACTGCCCAGCTTGCCCTCAGTGAGCAGTGGGACAAAGCATGTGGGTGTGTGTGTGTGTGTCCAGCGAGCTGCACACCAGCCTGGCCAAATCCCCCCATCCAGAAAGAAGGCAAGGTTTCCACAACACTTCAGTCCCATTTTTGAGCATGACTCTGAAAGAGGCAGCAAGCGGGGATCCTCTCAAACTCCCTGCTGGGGAGGATGTCGTTAATGCCATCTGGGCGCCAGCCTTGCCTGAGACTGCAGCAACTGATGTGCCACCTTTAATTAACATCACGGGTGTTTTCCGCACAGAGTACACAGGCCTGTCCGTGCCTCCATCTGTTCTCAGGGTCAACGCTCTCCCGCCGCTCGCTACTTAGGGAAGCCAAGGAGCCTCCTTCTGCTGGGGTTAAAAATAAGCATCCCCGAAGCCCAGTGGCGCTGGAAACGCGATTAGCCTCCACAGAACAGTTTTACTCCCGGGCAGATGTTGGCGACGGGATTAGCATTTAGGCCAGGCTTCTCCCGATTTATTTTCGCTCCTGCCTTTTCAACTACCCATTTGCTAAACCGCACTTCGGAACAAACCGGATCGGACTCCGGCCCCGCTCCGCTGGCCGCCCGGTTTCCCCCGGCCCCAGCTACCCCGGCGCGGCGCCGCTCCACCGGGCCGGACCGGGCCCCGCAGCCACCCGCCGTCTCCCGGTGCGACGACGGAGACAGCAGTGCCCTTCCGCCCGGCCTGCAGGGGAAGGGCTGGACGGCGACGGCGGGGCCCCACCCGCAGGCCACCCCGCCGGAGGAGCCGGGGCGGCGGCCAGGGGTCGCCTGCGCGGGTCTGCCAGGTGCGAAGAGGGATCCGGTCGGGCCGGGCCCCGCCGTGCTGGCGGCGGGCAGGGCGCTCCCCGCGTCGCCGGGGGTGACTGCGGGCTCCGCGCCGGCGGCGACCCCACGCCGCAGCCGGGCGAGCGAGGTTCGAGTACCGGCTACCTGGAGGGAACCGGCCGCGGCGAGGCGAGCCGCTTTCCCCTGGCACCTTTTCGGGGTGTCACGCCCGGCAGTGCCCGCAGGNGAGAGATCAGCTGAGGACAGGGGCTACCCGCCTCCCTAAAAATGGGATTCCCAGAACGCCCTAATGAAAAATGCCACGCCGGGATCAGCGCTGGGGAACTGGGGGAGGGTGGGGGACACCCGGCCGTCCCCCCGTGGGCAATACATTTAGACAGAGAAAACATGGAGGGGGAGAGAGAGAAGGTGCCTTTCGTGGTGGCCGGTGCCCGGATAGCGGAGAGAAGGGCCGAGCCCCCTCACCTGCCCCCGCCGCCCCCGCCCGCCGCGCCGCCGCCGCCGCCTGT